>OX465243.1:27806984-28075911 GCA_949987775.1 Aproaerema taeniolella
AGACGCGCCCCCTTTCGACCATAAAACAAATTCCGCGTCCCCCATGCTCCAGTCCAGATTATTAGGTTAGAATAAAAAAGTATTAAATAACAAAATAAGTATTTTTAATGCTAATTAAAGTTTTACAAAAATCATACAAAAGGTATTTGGTAAGTAGAACCTACTTATTGGGAATGTGATGGATGAGCTTGCATGGATTTGACGAGGCTTACAATTCTTGGCTTAACCATAAAAATCGCACAACACAACGTTAATCACTACTACCAATGTCTTTATTTATATACTTTGGTTTTTTTGTAACTACAGCAGAAAATCCCCTTTCACATAAATATTTACTTGAGAAGGGTAAAAAGGTACAATTGAAGTGCTTTTTCTGCTATTTTTGGGTAAATTGAGAAATATTTGACTTAAGTTAAGAACATTAAGTACCTAGGTGTATATTAAGCAGTTCGATAACGACTTAAGCCCTCAGGATTTTTGACTGAGAAGCTATTACAACACTTATCCAGGATAAACAGAGGGTTTAATAAAATAATTTATTTAACATAATAAATCAAGAAAATGTATTAATTAAATTATAACATAGAACACGTGAAAATTCAATAACATAAAAGCCTTTAATAACTATCAAAAATGTTCAACACAGTAAACAAACAACAATAATTAGGGATTAGGTATAGTATAAGTAAGGTAAATTTTATTTTCATTATTTATTCAATAAATCTACAAATCTATTTAATAAGTTTGGTATATAATCCTAAGTCTATGCTTATAATCTATCATATTTGTCTGAACATAAGGCTTGTAACTCATCTTTCACAAAGTACCCAGAAAAATTACAATTATTTTTAATACGGGCACTATTTAAATACTGGCTTATAGTGTAGAATAGAAATGACTAAGTAGGCCTCTCGACTTCTAAATTGAACTCTTAATCTTGGCACTTACCATTTATCTTTTCTTATTATCATTTACTAGCTTTCCGACCGGGGCTCCGCCCGCGTGGACTACAGGTTATATCGTGCGCAACTGTGGGATAAAATGTAGCCTGTCCTTTCCTAGGCTCTAATGTATCTCTGTACTAAACTTCATCAAAATCGGTTCAGTAGTTTAGAAATGAAAGACGGACAGGCAGACTATGTCTGTAGTTACTTTCGCATTTATAATATTAGTAAGGATAAACTAAAAATTTTGTGTCACTCCCTACATTTATTGCTTATAGGTTACTCTTAAACGGCTAAACCAGTTTGAACCAACTTCAAAAAAGCAAAAAATAAATACAATATCATTTGATGTGCTATGTAGTACCTACCTACTGATCTGTTTGAAGTCGGTGCAAAGACATTTTTAGTGCAAATTATAAACTTTTCCTTTTTTAAAGTCGGTTAATAAAACGAAGTGTAAGCTTTGCAAAAGTTTAAGCGAATCATTATAATGTATTATTTATTTTACATACACACTGATTAAACAGAGAACACCCTTTTTTTGAAGTCGGTTAATATACTAAAACCCTCTCCTACTAAACAGTGTTGTCCAAAAAGGGGGCGCTGCAGTGCGCAAGTCAAGATCATTACGTATTTATTTTTGTTGTTTAATTAGTTAAAATGAGAATTTGAGTGTAGAAATAGTGATTTTTAGTTCTAAACATCGTGACTGTGTGCGTCTATTGTGGATACACTCTTACTATAAAGATTTCAGTGAAATATTGCCAAAACTAAATCTTTGTGTTGCCGCTAATTTTGCCGCGAAAAACATTCGAGTTTTTGGGAATTCTTTGACGTAATTCAGTGAAACCATGTTTTTCTATTGTTCCTATCTTGTTAGTAGTGAAACTGTACAGTAAGTGGTTATTGACATTAAAACTATGCAATAATATAACCTGTACATAATTCTGAGATAAACTTTATACCTACCTAAAGTTTGGAAAATTAGCGCCATCTACCATTTATTGTGCTAACTTTTGCTGATACTATCATTCATTACGCTCGCCTCACCTCACTGTTGCGTTTACTGGACTTAGCAGAACTTGTAATTTTACTATAGAGGGCGCTGTGTGTCTTATCCCGACACATTCATAACAAATATTTGTTATCAATTATCATGTCTGCGCAAGCCACATCAACCATTGATAAGTGCACAATATGCACTAAACGAGTGCCTAAAAAAGAGTTTTTACGCTGTGCCATCTGCAAAGGGGCTTATCACCTGGAATGCTGTAATGTTTCAGAAAAAAGATTTCATTCCTTTTACATATTTGATAAAGACCGACGAGACAACTGGAAATGCCCAACGAGTGTGAAGAAAGCACCTATATTAAGCAAAGTGAATACGCCAGCACGCTCGGCAGATCAACTAGATACGCCAAAATATGGCAGTGAAAATGTGACTCTACGTAACAAGCCAGCAGTGCTCACCGACCTAAATAATTTAAGCGTGAATTCAGAGGACAGTGCTGATGAATGCAAAGATGTACCTAATGTGATGATGATGTGATGAAATCACTGATTCCACTGGTGTTAAACATTATTCTAGAGCTTCTTTGGTTACCAGAGGAGTGCCGCAAGGCTCAATTCTGGGGCCGATCCTATTTATTTTGTATTGTGCGGATGTAACAAGTAGTTTCCGGAACTGTAAATTTCATATTTATGCTGACGACCTTCAAGCGTATATTACCTTCAATCCTAACCATACTACAACTGCCGTTGTTAAACTTAAAGAAGATTTGGATAGAATTTGTTCATGGTCTCAGAAAAACGGGTTAGTTCTTAATCCATCAAAATCAAAATATATGATTTTAGGTTCGAAAGCTCAAATAGAAGTAATTAGTGATAATTCACCTGTTGTTAGTATTTCGGGTAATAGTATTGACCGGGTCGTTGAAGCTCGGAATTTGGGTGTTTTGATGGATGGCAGACTGCAATTTCATAACCATGTGCTTGAGACTGTCAAAAGCTATTACTACAGGCTAAAGGTTTTGTATAACGTTAGGCAATATTTGAGCGAGGAACTTCGGTTTCTGTTGTGTGAGTCCTTAATATTGTCAAAACTTAATTACGCTGACTCTGCTATTGGCGAGTGTCTTTTGTCTAAATCTAAGAAAGTTATTCAACAAGTACAGAATGCATGTGCACGTTTTAGCTTTTATATCCCACGTAGAGTCCACATTACCCCATACCTTAACCGCAGTAACCTTATGAACATGAATTCGCGCCGGTCCCTTCATTTTGCCACTTTACTTTTTAAAATTATCCGTACTCGTACACCACCATATTTGTTCCATAAATTGGATTTCTCACGACGCCAGGTGCGTATGGCTACTCGTTTGGTTTTCCCAAAACACCGCACAACTGCATTTCGTGGCAGCTTTCGGTATGCTGCCACGAGGTGTTGGAACAATATCCCGCCTCCCATACGGAACTGCGTTAGTTTAGGTTTATTTAAATTAAAGTATAAGGAACATCTCATTAATGTCCAAAAATCAATTCCAAATATTTCACCAACAGTTTAAAATAAAATAAAAATTGAGTTTTTGATTGTGTTGTGCGGCTAGTCTAAATCCATTAGTTTAATTGTAATTGTTTCTGGAAAAAATAATTAATCTCTTTGTTTTAGTTTTAGATGCTGTTTTTTTAGATTCACTATTTTTGTGCTCTGTGCTCATTGTAAGTACTTAATTTGTATTCCTACGTGTGATCTGACTACGCGTAAGTAGCGCTCTCTGGGTTTCCACGGAAGACCAGCGTTGTGGATTCTTCCGAAACCACAACTATGCTGAGTTGGAGGCCCATTGGCGTCATTATATCATAATTAGAATATTATTATTACTTTGAATTTTGTCTACGAATGTATAATGACGTCAATAAACATATTTTCTTTCTTTCTTCTTTCTTTCTCCTGAATGTAACAAATACTTTTCTGAAAACCACATCAAAATCGGTTCAACTAAACGCGAGATTATCGCGGACAAACATACATACATACATACAGGTCAAACTGAGAACCTCCTTTTTTTGAAGTTGGTTAAAAATAATCTCGATTACGTTAGCTTTCAAACAAAAGAACTGCTTTCGAAATTGGTCCATTTGTATAGGAGCTACAATGCCACAGACATAGACACATAGATACACAGACTCACAGATACAAACGTGAAACTCATAACACCCCTCTTTTTTGTCGGGGGTAATGAGATGATCCTGGACAAATTACACGGTGCCATCTAAAATCTCAAACTAAGCAAGGATTGGTACTGGTGCATTACTTTTTTTTTGTAAATACATACATTACAATGGCCGATTTGGTTGGTTGGTATGTGGCGCTGGCTTATATGGCGTTGCCTCTTGGTATGTGGCGCTGCCTCTATCAACGGGTCCTAGGTTCGATTCCCAGTCGGAGCAAACAATCATGTAATAAGCAGATGTTTCGGGTCACGGGTATTTGTATTTGTCTTTGTGTATGTTCTGAGGGACCCACAACACAAGGGAATATAATTTGAGTGTGTAGCGTTTTTTTATTATTAATATCTACATCTACAGTAATACGTATTATAAAGAGAAAAGGTTTAATTGTTTGTTTGCATTAAATAGATAGGCTCCGAAACTACTGGACTGATTTGAAAAAAATCTTTCACCAAGTATACTATATTATCCCTGGAAAACATAGACTACATAACTTTATCGAATTGCTATGGGACTAAAGTCCTAGATGGAATGCTAGGTGGGTTTTACCTAAACCCCTCACAAATATATATTTGAAAAAACGATTTTCAAATATGTTTGTGAGTCGGAAATTAAACTTGCAACCTTTGGATCAGAGCTATCAACTAGTGATGCAATGAATACCACTTTTACGAATACGAATCCGAATAGAAATAACGATTTTAATATTCTGCGAATACGAATAGATAAACATAATAAATCAAAGGCAATAAAACCCACTTTACAAGAAATGTGGAAATGTTTTTAATCATCAACTACGGATAAGTTTTTACTCAAAAAACAAAGTGTTTGTAAATTGCTGGACTCCAAACGATTGTTTTCCCAGCACGGAGGGAGCGGGATACTCGAGGTGGAGGGAACGACGCCCTTGCAGTTAACTCGCGCTCGCGGTGTATTTCTTGAGCCGACAATGGCTCGTATTCGATGCCCCCTGCGTGTGCAATGTTGTGTAGAACACAACAGACACTAACGATTTGAGCTGCAGTTGCTGGCGCACAATGGAGTTTTCTGTCAGCCAAAAGACACCTTAAAAAATATATAATTTTTGAAAATAAGTAGTTTAGTAAGTCCCTTAATCAAATGAAAGTTTATTTAATTACTATATTAATACCTGCACCGAGCCTTCAGCACCCCTATGCATCGCTCTACCAAGGAACATACAGAAACGTGGAGATCCGTGAAATAACTTTCTGGGGATTCCGGCTCTGCATTAAAAATTAGAATCATCATGCTTTTTTTAAGGGATCCCCCCCCCCCCTTCACATCACCTATGAATAAAAATACATTAGATAATAATGTTATTTTGTACGGACGGCCTCAACTCAGGTTACCACATGAGTGCACTCTGTGCTGTTGTGATAAGAGCGGTTTTGCAATGAAAATGAAGTAACCTGATGCGCTGGCCTTTGTAAATTAAATATCAGGAAATTATTCTCCCAAACCTTACTATCATGGGAAGACCGCGGCTGTGAGAAGTCTGATGTTCAAATCAGTATCACATCGCCCATGTAAACACGAACAGAATAACAGTATGCTTTTTCGGCCACTTTGAATCTCTATTACTAAAAGACTCACTTTAAGAGACTGAGCTTTGATGATGATTTATATGATTTTATATACCTTCAAATTTTTACTTCTTGAAAAAAAAAACAACGCGTAAATTAAGATCAATACGTGTACTGCACTTTTTACTTTCTTCGTTTTGTTGTTTTTAAGAGCTATGAAAGAGCCGGGTTCTAAAACATCAGGCAAATTAATTGCCTACTAGGAGTTTCCTATTCCTATTAATACAATTGTCTTTAAAGTGTTTATGAAATAAAATATTTAAATTTCTTTTAAATGTTGAATGGGCAACTACGTATATTTTAGTAGTGTTTTCTTTGATCCATCAGGATAGGAGCAAGATAATTTTTATTCATACTTAGGAACTTAGGTGCTTAGTTAGGATAATCCAAGGTACTTAACACAAACGCTCACCTTAGTCTCCATGTCTAGTGCATCCGAGCGATAGACGGGAGACATACGTGGCCTTATTTCCTCGGCCAGTTCTAGGAACTGCTGGTGTGAGAGGTGATATATTTTCCTGAATTTCGCCTCAGTAATCACAGGCAGCCCTTCCCTGGCCGCGTTATTATTCCGCCGTGTTGCGGCTCTCTCCGCTGCCGCATCCTCTTCCATTGCATCATCCAATAAATCTCACTACAAAGCAAACATTTTTTCCCTTCTTTTCCTTCCTCTTTTTTAGAAATCGAGCAAATGAGGTCACCGCAATAAACTTTTAAAAACAACTATACGTTTCATTTTTTTAGCATTAGAATCTTGTAAAATTTGAGTCTTTCATCTGTCACGTTAATGTGTGGCGAACGAAAAAAACCTAATAATTGCATATTATATTTTTAATTTATATTTTTAGGTTCTAAATGCCCACTAATGTGACTGTTTATTCATATTTTTAATAATATTACATTGTAATTACAATTTATACTACGAAACTTAAATTAATACAAATAAAATATTCATTTTGAAAAGTTTAACCTATAAAAGACTTCATTCTTGAAGTTTCAAATATAAACATTGAAGCCAGAGGTTGCAAACATAAAATGTCACGGCACAGGTCAAACGTCACTCTTCTCTCACAAGTGTGCGAGTGCGATCAGTAAATTTTGCAGTTTGAGAGTTTTCATTTGTTGTTTTGTTTTGTTTGTTTTTGTTGTTGTTAATTTTTAAGCGTAAATTGTTTTAAGCCCCTGCAGTAAAGGGGGCCGAGAGCGGTGTGGGCGGGAATGTGTCAGCACGGTTTACCTTATAGTTGTTGTTTATCCTTACTTTCTTACTATATATACTATACTTCATATTTCATATTTCTTTATTTGCCTTCAAATGGTACAATAGTTCTTAAGCTAATTATCAAGTTCATCATTTGAAACCTTGTACAAGGTACAGCAAACTTATAGTCATTATAAAATACAATATTTATTAATTAGTCAACATTTCTTAATGTTTCTTTTTGGAGAGGTAATTCAATCGTTTTAGATACTCGTCAATTTTAGAATAACATTTTTCAATTAAGTACTGTTTCAGCTTATTGGAGAAAATTTCATAGTCAGATTCATTCTTAATGGTTTCTGGGATTTTATTATATATTTTTAGGGCTGAGTAGTGTTAGGAATTCTAACAATAAGTTGGCAATACTGTTTTTTGTTCTTCTTTAATTTTACGTCGGCATGATTAAATGTGTTGTTCAGTTTATCCCGAGTTTAAATTCAATTTCAAACCAGCCACAGTACACAACAAAAGAACATTGGTCCTTCGAGTACTTCTGGACTCGGGACTGCTTCGTGAGTGCAGTGCGGTGTGACAAAAAACTGTTGTGCAGTCCATTTGAACAATTTTGTGCAACGTGTCTACAGTACAGTCGACCGCCATCCGCCATCATTGTGCCGTATTTACGCCCCGATCTACAGTTTTTCATCGGGTTTGCAGTGCGTGCTATCAAAGGAATCGGAGCAGAAAATCAAGAACCCCAAGAAGAGAACATTTCACATCTGCAGAATTGTCAATAACATTCGTCATTTTATTACATGCATTTTTTTTGTGTGTAACAACCGAGTGACAAGTCATAGTGTTTTGCCACCATCTTCGAATATATTTTCTATACAGCAACACCGAGAACCAAACTGTCATTGTCTAAGCTCTTCCAATTGGCTGGACTACGATACGTCACAACCTGCCAGCTATCGGCAGCTTCGCTATTTGTCTAAGTGTGTCGACGTCACGAGCAGCGCTGGCGCCACCTAACTCCACGCCGCGCCGCCGCCAATGCGCAACTCAATCGACGCAACTTCATATCTCACAGCAGGCAGGGAGTGGCCGTGTGGTAGAAATAGTAGGAAATCCGCCATTTTGTCTTACTACGTTTACGTGACTTGCAACGCGTGGTTTAACAATAGAATTTTACATTGTGTAGACTTTAAGTATTACATTCAAAGTACAAAATACTAAATTTTAACATTGGTAGGTTAAGTTTTGTGTACAATCTTGTGCGTGCAAATAGAGTAGCTAGAAAAATGGGTGAGGAGCTTAAAGGTTTACTGCGTAAACGTAGCGCCATTAAAGGGAGCCTTACAAAGCTTTACGGTTCATTGAGTGACCCAACTACGGCCCAATTATTGGACAAACATGCACTGGTTTTAAAAGAGGAAAGGCTTAGGTCTGCGTTTAAAAAATTCGAACTGTATAATATTGAAATCGTGGCGTTGGACCCCACGGCCGGGGATGATTCTGTGGAAGACAAATATTTAGAATCTCTTACATTAATTCGGCAATATCTGTCAAGAATCGAACAGTTGACCGAAAGAAAATCTATTCCCCCGATGCCTACAAAATTACCGCAAATCAATGTGCCCATATATAGTGGTAAGTATTCAGAGTTCAAACCCTTTATATGCCTCTTTGATTCACTCATTCACGCAAACAAAGCCTTGGAAAATGTGCAAAAATTTTACCATCTTAGGAATTTCTTACAAGGTGAACCACTTGACTTGATAAAAAATTTAACATTGTCAAATGAAAGTTATGACGAAGCAAGACAAATATTGTTTGATAGGTATGATAATGTTTACAAAATCACTAATGAACACATGAGTATTTTATTAGTTATGCAGCCTATCACAAAATCTACAGCATGTAATATTAGGAACTTTTTGTCCCAGGCTAAACAGCAACTTGCTGCTTTAAAAAACCTTTCTCATCCATTAGATAAGTGGGATCCAATATTAATTTGCATTCTGACTAGAAAGCTAGACATATTATGCAGTAGGGAGTTTCAATTGCATAGGGAGGAGGACCCTAAGGTCTCACACCTTATTGAATTTTTAGAGAAAAGAGCCTTAGCGCTGGAAAATGCAGAGCAGTCCAAGGATCGGACATCAGGAGTAAACCCCAAGTCTGCCATCAGCAATGTGGCTACGGCTGACTCACCTCCACCTCTAAAGAAGTGCATATTATGTAGGTATGAACACAAACTGTTTTCATGTCCTCAGTTCAAATTGAAATCAATCTCTGATCGACTTAGCTTTGTAGCAGACAATAATTTATGCAAAATTTGCCTTAATAATCACAATAAAAAGTGTAGATATCATTTCAAGTGTAAAACTTGCAAAGGCAAGCATAACTCACCACTACATGAGGATAAGCCTCAATCTCCTGTAACATTGATGTCAGGATCAGGCAACATTCAGGTGCTCTTGCCAACTGCTAGGGTTAAGCTGATTGGTAGGGATGGAACCGTGATACATGCAAAGGCATTGCTCGATAGTGGGTCACAGGTGTCATTTGTCACTGAAGAACTAATGAATTTATTACAATTACAGCCGAACAAGGAGAACATGTCTGTTACAGGTATAGGCAACATTTCCAGCAATTTAAATCAAAGTGTTGATTTAAACATACACTCTTTAGTAAACAATTTTAAAATTTCAGTCACATGTTTTGTTCTTTCATCAATTACATTAAAACTACCTCAAAATAAATTTTATTTAAAGGACTTGTCACTGCCTGCCAACATAACCTTAGCAGATGACACATTTAACATCCCAAGTACAATTCACATTCTATTGGGTGCTGATGTGTTTTTCCAGCTGTTGCTGCCGTCGTCTGAGCCCTGCTTGGTTCGAGCGCAGCGCAGTGAGGGGGGACACAATGCTGCTGCTTCAATGCCAATGACTTTCAGCACTCAGTTTGGTTGTGTTGTTGGTGGTACAATTAACACACAGGTGACACAACAATCACATCATGCAGTTACACTTTTCTGCCATGAGTGCAATAACAATTTAGATGAGTCACTTTCAAATTTCTGGAAGACGGAGGAAATACCACATTTTTTTCCAGAAAAGTACTCTGAACATGAAACTTGTGAAAATATTTTTTCAGAAAATGTAAAGTTAGATATAGTTTAAAAAATTTTTCAAGTTGCCTTACCACTAAGGTTGCCCTTGGACTCAATCAATCAAACTCTGGGGGACTCTTTGCATTTAGCGTTAAAAAGGTTTTATAATTTAGAAACCAGATTTCAAACAGATGCATTACTTTAGATTTTATTCAGGACTACATAAATCAAGGACATGCTACAGCTATTGATATAGACCAATATGACCTTAGTTCTCAACCTGTTTATTTTCTGCCCCATCATCCCGTGCTAAGACTTGATAAGAAAACAACCAAGTGTCGAGCTGTCTTTGACGGATCACTGAAAACAAATAAAAAAGTTTCTTTAAACGATTTATTATTGAATGGGCCTATATTACAAAGGGAACTGGTAGATATTTTAATTCTTTTTCGAATTAACGAATATTTTTTCATTGTTGACATTAAAAAACATGTTCCAAAAAATTTCAGTAGATTCACAGTACAGATCCTTGCAGAACATTTTATGGAAGAACTCACCCCAGGAAAATGTTCAATGTTTACAGTTAAACACCGTTACTTACGGACTGAAAAGTTCCCCATTCTTGGCTACACGTTGCCTAAAGGAGCTAGCAGACAGGTATAGGAGTGATTACCCACTTGCTGCTGAAATTATTAATAATTACACATATGTTGATGACGCACTTGTGTCTCACATGTCTCCAGAGCGATTGATTGAGGCTAAGAAGCAACTTTGCACATTATTAGATATGGGAGGCTTTCAGCTACATAAATGGGTGTCGAATTTGCCAGAAATTTTACACAACATACCTAAGAGTCAACAACACTTTAATGATGTTGACCTGGAGAAAAACAATTCTTCTTTAAAAATACTAGGAATGAATTTTAATACAACCTCTGATTCATTTATACTGTCTAGCCCACAAATGATAACAGCTATGCCACAAACAAAACGCGAATTTTTAAGTTTCATAAGTAGGTTTTATGTCCTGTTGTAGTAGGTGCAAAGGTCATCATGCAGAAAGTCTGGAAGGAGCAGATTAACTGGGATTCAGCCCCCACAGATGACATTTTAATTTCATGGTCTGAATTCTATAGGTAACAGTCTTTCTATCATGAAACCAATAAGTATACAGAGGTATGTTAATTTAAATAACAACAGTTCTGCACAGATCATAGGATATGCAGACGCTTCCAGCACCTTCGCATACGGCTGCTGCGTGTATTTGAGGGTCGTCAATCCAACAGGAAAGGTAAAAGTTTCGCTGCTTTGCTCTAAATCACGCATCAATCCAGTGAAGCAACCTATGACGGTGCCCAGACTCGAGTTAAATGCCGCACTGCTGTTGGCGAAGCTTTCTGCTAGGGTTCACGATGCACTGCTTGTCAAGCTGAATATCAGTAAGGTAATATTGCATTCTGATTCTAAAATATTCCTAGCATGGAACAAAACTCACCTTACTAATTTAAATGCGTATGTATCCAATAGGATACGGGTGATAAGACAGCTAACAGAGCGCTTTGTGTGGTCGTACGTAAGTTCTGAGCAAAATCCTGCAGACTACCTGAGCCGGGGAGTGCTGCCGCACGAGCTGCACCGACACCCGCTGTGGTGGACTGGACCAGCGGAGCTACACTCCACTGAGTACGCCCCTCAGGTAAATATATCCATATCAGTGGATCTACCTGAACTTAAAGCCAGCTCTGCATGCTCCAGCGCTATGGTTTGTACTGCTTCTCAAACACAAAATCTCAATCTTGACTTTTTAGAGAAGTTTTCAAATATAGGAAAGATGCAAAGGGTTTTAGCATATGTCTTGCGTTTTATTCAGAATGCAAAGTCAAAGGGCTCAAAAAATAAATTAAATTTCCTTACTAGCAAAGAGTTGCATGACTCACTAAACATATTTGTAAAATGTGAGCAACAAAAATATTATGAAAATGACATTCATACATTACAATGTAAAAATTCTATTTTGAAAGGTAATTTAAAACCATTGCACCCCTTTATCGATGACAATGGCTTGCTTCGCGTGGGTGGTCGATTGCATAACGCTACTATCCCATACTCACAAAAGCATCCTGTTGTGTTACCACGGGAATCGCGTATTACTAATTTAATTATACAGAATGAACATGTAAAAACTCTACATGCAGGCGCTAAGGTCGTGTTGTCATCTTACCAAAGATTTTGGATTGTGCAAGGAATAAGACAAGTAAAAAAAGTCATACATAAATGTATAATTTGTTTCAGACTTAAGGCTGAATCAGCAAGGCAACTGATGGGTTCCTTGCCGCCTGAACGTGTTAATGCATGTCGCCCTTTCCAAAAAGTTGGCTTAGATTACGCAGGTCCATTCTCAATTAAACAAAGTAGGATCAGAAAGCCACTTATTTCTAAAGCTTACATTTGTCTGTTTGTATGTTTTGTTACAAAGGCTATACATTTAGAGCTTGCCTCTGATTTAACATTCTTAGCCTGTTTACGGCGTTTCATTTCTCGTAGAGGTTTGCCTACAGATATTTATAGCGACAATGCTTCCACGTTCAAGTGCGCGAGGAGTCAGTTAGATGACTTGCAAGCATTACATACTTCCTCAACCTATCAAAAACAGGTAAACGAGTTTTCAGCACAGAGAGGCATTCAGTTCCATTTTTTACCTTGCTACTCCCCTGTTTTTGCTGGATTGGCTGAAGCTGGTGTTAAAAGTGTAAAACACCATCTAAAAAGGGTGATACAGAGAGCTGTACTTACCTACGAAGAACTCTATACTGTATTATGTCAGATAGAAGCTATTTTAAACAGTAGACCTCTTATGGCAATATCTGGTGATATAAATGATTTTTCTTGTATAACACCTGGGCATTTTTTAATAGGGTCTGCTCTGAATACTTACACACAGGGTGATGTAATTATTAGTACTAGATTACAGTTCTGGAAAATTTGTAATGAAATGAAGAATCAGTTCTGGAAAGAATGGAGTAAATATTATTTAAACTCGTTGCAGTCACGACCTAAGTGGCAAAATGTGCAACCTAATTTACAAGTAGGATCTCTTGTAATTCTTAGAGATGATAATGTTTCACCTATGTATTGGCCTTTAGCCAGAGTTACCCAAATTTTCCCTGGTACTGATGGTCAGGTCCGGGTTGTAGAAGTTAAAACCGCCAACGGTTATAAACATAGGCGATCTGTGTTAAAAGTATGTGTCCTCCCATTAGAATAAGCTTGTGGTTCAGTAGTTAGGATATAAGTATTTTAATATAGTTTTAAGTTATTTTGTAAGATAATAGCCATGGAACTACATGTCTTTGTCTTTATAAAGAATTTCCTTGTTTTTATAATTCATTAGAAATGTGTTAAAAAACAGGTAATATGAAGTAATTGTACGAGTCTTTTATCTTCATTTTTGTTCATTTCTCATTAAAGAGCATTTTAAGTTTCTTCCTTTTTTGTATACTAGAGTTTTGATAACAAATATAAAGTGTTAAAGTTCTTTTGTTTTGTGTACTTATAAAGACTTTTTTGTTTTGAAGGCACAGAATGGTGTTAATTTTCCTCTTGTTTATAAACTTTATTAAATGTTGAATTTGTAGATTAATTTTAGAAGTAAAAAAAATGTTTTGAATCATACTATTGGTTTTAAACATACAAAATGTATATTTGCCCCCCGCAATATGTTAGGAATTCTAACAATAAGTTGGCAATACTGTTTTTTGTTCTTCTTTAATTTTACGTCGGCATGATTAAATGTGTTGTTCAGTTTATCCCGAGTTTAAATTCAATTTCAAACCAGCTACAGTACACAACAAAAGAACAGTAGTAAGGACCCGATCTGTACAGCTACATCGTTGAGTGTGTTTGTTGCAAATTATTTATGTATTTTGATCTTAAATAATTGAATTTTACATGTTTGTCTCGTTTCAATGTGAATAAGTGCATGTGTTTCCTGACAAATAGCGCCGTTGTTAATATGTAAAGAGAAAGTAGGGTAAGAATTTTTCGTTGGATAAAGTATTTACTATATTTATATACTATATACAGGGCGACTTGAAATTAGAGATATTCCTTTGAAAGGGCTGTAGAAGATGGAATTTGCAGTGTTTTTCTAAAGGAGTACCATACGCGAAAGTCTTGAAAGTGAACCATTTTAGAAAAATTTGGAAGTTAGTTATTTTAAAAAAATCAATAACTGATTTAAGTATACAAAAATTTTTAAAAAAATTACTTGGTGGTATCCTGATATTTTTTGATTAGTTTTGTGTAACTGATATTTCATAAAATAAATAAATAAATAAATGTCTTTATTTCAAGCAACATAGGCTCATTTGTTAGTAAAATAGTCTAAAAACTTAAAATTATGTTAGTACTTACTAATAATCTGATAGAGCCATTAAATGTACTAGATTGACATAAACTTTAGCACTATGTAGAAAAACGTTTAAAAATTCAACAATAAATTCGAGGAAATTACACAAAAAAGCGAGTTTTAAACAAAAACTCACTGGACAATGTTCCGTACATACAAGCACAAAAACATCTTTATTTTATCAGCTTTCGAATAAGGCATAATAATCTCAAATCGTCACAGGGATTTGAGATTGTTATGCCTTATTCGAAAGCTGATAAAATAAAGAAGACCAATGTAATAGGAGCAAGTCGAAAAAAATATATCAAAAAACACAAATAACATACACGAAAAAAATGATTTATTTGAGTTCATTTTCAAAGTGACTACCCCTGTTTCTACAACAAATAGGCATACTTTTACTAATTTTACTTTTCACAACATAAGTAGTCAGAGTATTGTTAATTTGTTGTGCTGCAGCTATTATTCTTCGTCTTACCGACTCACTCGGAACGGGTTGAATAGTATACAGGGTTTTTAAATATTTTAATTAAATCTATTTCATTTTGTTTCTAAGATCTACATCTAAAATAGCTTCAACTTGCTCTCTGTTTCACTACATATGGTTACGGCGGGTTACGGTCATTAAGACCTCACTTTTAGTATAATAAAATGGCGAAATCTTTAATAATTTCACAAAGACAAACAGTAACCTTTTTTGTAATATGAATGTCCCCGGGCTACAGGTCTAATGTTATTGGTGGCCCAGTTTGGGCCTTTCAATAAAAAAAAATCAGCTTTTTAATTTATCATAGTTTTATGTTTGCAATAAAAATGTTTACTACAACTGCTTCTTTTTCCTATTGAAACGTTCTTTTTTAGGGTTCCGTAGTAATCTACGAACCCTTATAGTTTCGCCATGACCGTCTGTCCGTCTGTCCGCGGGTTTCCTAAGAAACCCTTGGTACTACAGAGCTGAAAGGCATGATCATACATATAAATCACGCCAATAGAACTGTAGAGTAAAATCTTAGAAAAAAAATTTTTTTCGGGTGTCTCCCATAGACGTGAAAGGGCGATGATTTTTTTTTCTCGCCAATATCATCGAGTGCATAACATCGAATGGAATGTCATAGGATAGCTTTTTAAAAGATAGAAGGGGTTTACTAAGAAAGTTTTTCGATTCAGTACTCCGTATGCGAAAAAATTGCTGCTAAACGGTTGTTTCTATTCACGTTGGTAGAATATACTACGAAATTAAAAGAGAAACTATCACACATAAGTTGGCCCTTCAAGTTTGCGAGTAATAGTCAACCAAGTGCGAAACACTGTTGGGATTAATAAGAATACATTGACTAATATTCGATCCTTGGTACTACAGAGCTGAAATTTGGCATGATCATAGATATTGATTATCATCATCATCAGCCTGTATCAGTCCACTGCTGGACATAGGCCTCTCCTATGGCACGCCACTGAGCTCGGTCTTCAGCTCTCCTCCTCCAACCACTGCCCGCTACTTTACGAATATCGTCACCCCACCTAGTAACAAGGCGCCCTACGCTACGTTTGCCGATTCGTGGTCTCCATTCTAGAACTTTTCTGCCCCAACGGCCATCGGTTCTACGACAGATATGACCAGCCCACTGCCACTTAAGCTTGCTAATTCGCCGGGTTATATCGGTAACTTTGGTTTTCTGACGGATTATTTCGTTTCTAATCCGATCCCTCAAAGAAATACCGAGCATAGCCCTTTCCATAGCTCGCTGAGCGACCTTAAATTGGTGGACTGGTCTCACTGTGAGTGGCCACGTCTCGGCTCCGTATGTCATCACGGGTAGGACGCACTGATTGAATACTTTCGTTTTCAGGCTTTGAGGTATGGGTGACGTGAAGACTCGGCGGAGTTTCCTAAACGCTGCCCAGCCCAGCTGTATCCGTCTCTTAGCTTCCCCATCGAAGTTGTTTTTACCTACTCGGAGCATCTGTCCCAGGTACACATATTCAGAAACAACCTCGAGGGGGACTCCGTTTACCGCGACCGGCCCCGGGTCAACATGTTCGTTGAACATGACTTTGGTTTTATCCAAGTTCATCCGGAGCCCTATACGCTGAGATGCATTAGCTAGACTGTCCAGCATCCGTTGAAGATCCTGCAGCGTTTCAGCTATAATGACGATGTCGTCTGCAAATCGTAGGTGCGAGATGTGTTCACCGTTTATATTGATGCCGTACTCTTTCCAGTCCAGCATCTTGAACATATCCTCCAGAGCGTTAGTGAACAGTTTCGGTGATATGACATCACCCTGTCGCACTCCTCGACGCAGGTGGATATGTTCGGTCTGCTGATTCTGTATTTGGACGGTCATCGTTGCGGCTTCATAAAGATATCTCAGCACCTCGATGTATCGCCAGTCTACTTGGCATCGCTGCAGGGATTCCAGAACAGACCAGGTTTCGATTGTGTCAAAAGCCTTCTCATAGTCCACAAAAGCTAGACACAGGGGCCGATTGTACTCTTCAGTTTTCTGTACAACCTGGCGCACTGTGTGGATGTGGTCTATGGTTCCGTATCCACTACGAAATTTGGCCTGTTCGGGAGGTTGAAACTCGTCGAGTCTTCTCGCAAGACGATTCGTGATGACCCTTGAAAACAGCTTATATACGTGGCTCAAGAGCGATATCGGCCTGTAGTTTTTCAATAAGGTTTTGTCACCTTTCTTGAAAAATAAGATCTCGCTCTTGTTCCATGCACGCGGAGTTCTCCCGGTAAAGAGAACGGTGTTAAATAGCTCCTGGAGCTCCCTCAGTACGGGAATTCCCCCTGCCTTAAGAAGCTCAGTTGTTATACCGTCCTCACCTGGGGCTTTTCCATTTTTAAGCTGTTTAAGGGCCAGCTCGATCTCGTTCAGGCTGATTTCGGGCAGGTATTCTGTGAAGTGGCGTGTGAGGGTAGCTCGATGGTCGCTATTTCGAGATTCAGGTCGAGGTGCGTAGGAGGCGTAGAGCTGGCTGTAGAAGTTTTTAACTTCCGAGAGGATCTCCGGCTTTGAGGTGACCTTCATCCCCGTGGCTGTGGTCAACTTCGTCAGGTGGCTTCTCCCGAGTGACTGGACGAACACTTTCGACCCCCGGTTTTGCTCAATTGCTTTTTCAACCAAGAGCGTATTGAAAGCTCGGAGGTCACGTCGTACCAGTTTCGTGATTTGTTTGTTGAGCGCCCGGTGTTCTGACAAAGTTGACGGGGGATTTTCTCGTCTTTTACTCATTAGCTCTAAAGTCCCTCTCAAAAGTTTTGACTTCTTGCCTGTACGCCTCGTTTGGCAGAGCTTTGTGCCTTCCTCTCGAAGAGTGCTCAGTACTTGATCGAGCTTCTGGTCAACATCACCTGTGATTTCAAAGGCAGCGAATCGGTTTTCCAGTTTTATCCGGAACAGTTCGGAGCCCATCACGGTTTGGAGCGTATTTGGTCGGAGCCTAGACTTCATCAAGCGGGTTCTTTCGCGTTTGAAATCGATATTCAGAGTTCCCCGGACAAGTCGGTGATCGCTTCCGGTTTTAAACCTAGCAACCACTGAGACATCTCTGAATATGCGCCTTTTATCCGTCATGATGAAGTCAATCTCATTTTTAGTTTGACCATCGGGGCTCTGCCACGTCCACTTCCTTTGGGGCTGTTTCTTGAAGAACGAGTTCATCATAAAGAGCCCCTCTTTTTCGAAGAAGTTAACAAGCATTTTCCCCCGGTCATTTCTGCTCCCATAACCATGCGATCCAACTGAGCGTTCGCTGCCGGACTTTGTTCCCACTTTGGCGTTAAAATCTTCCATGACAACGTTGTAGTGGGCCCTGGAGGTGTTATGCAGGGCCTTTGATATGTCTTCGTAGAGAATCTCCACATCCTCATCCGAGTGTGTCGAAGTCGGTGCGTAGGCCTGCACGACTTTGAGGGTGTACCTTTCAGTCAGCTTAATAATTATGTACGCAACCCTTGTCGACACACTGGATACTTCGACAACGTTGTCAACGAGAGTTTTATGGACCAGAAACCCGACCCTGCCCTGGGAAAGTTGATCCCTTTCTCTGAAATACATAAAATGGCCCGATTCTAAGGTTACGGTGTCCTCTCCCTCTCTTCGGACTTCACTTAGTCCCAGAGCGCCCCATCTTATGCATTTCAGTTCCTCTTCCAACTGTAGAAGGTGCTCGTTGAGTCGCAGCGTGCGTCCGTTGTACGTAGCCAGGGTCAATTGTTCGTGGAGGTGGCGGCCTACCGTAACCCGGGGATTCTTAGCACTCCCTACCCCGCCGTAACCATGACCGCCGCCTTGGTCAGGAAAAGCGGGGCGGCCGGGAACTGGGGGCCTTGGTAAATGTGCGCTTGCCATAAGAGGTTATGCCCATAATCGCCACGCTGGGCAATGCGGGTTGGCGATCTCAGAGCGTAGCTTCTCGCACCAATGATACTGCTGCCCATCACTGGTCTGTTGCATTTAGCCACGCTAATTGAATGAATGAATGAATGGTTTATTTCTGCACACAAAAAAAACTTACATTATTACATTATGTTAAATAATTGATTAAAAAATTGAATTTAAAAATTAAAGCATATTAAAAAAATTGAATTAAAATAAATAAAGTAAATGATTAGACTTACATAAATAAAATAAAATAGAAGGAAATGTGCTGCAGAAACAGGCCGTAGCTCAGTGACAATTTTGCCGCTGGATGCGACAAAGCACAGATTTTCAGCTACCGCCTGCGAGGTGTGCCGAGTGCGAGTGTGATCGGTGTTGTGTAATGTGTTGTGAAAGTGATAGTGTGCTTATGTAGAGATATGTTTAAAAATGCGTCAAATTAATAAGATTTAATTATCAGTAATAATAATGATGGATATACCGCCATTGTTTCGGTCGTCAGAGCCTCGTTCGTTGATCAGCAGGATGCACCACGAGCAGGAGAGGTTGACTTGGGGCACTGAGATGGTGAGCGTACCCCCTTATATAGATATTGATTGCGCCGACAGATCTAAAACATAAAATTTTGGAAAAAAAAATCGGATGTTTCCCATACACGTGAAAGGGTTTTTCTTTTCTCGCCAACACCATCAAATGGAATGTCATTTTTTGATACTATATTATTTGGAGATTTTAACATTGACTATGACTAGTGATAAAAGAAACTCAGCCTTTTAAGGCTTTTAATACAGACTCGCCTTAGTTTTGATGCCTCACGACTGACTCAGTCTTTTAGTTCCCAACCTTTAGTTATAAGACTAGCTTTTTTAGTCGAAGTCTTTTAACGTAAAAAGCTGAGCTGTTACTTAAACAGCTTAAGGCGACTACAGCACCCGATAAAAGCAGCACACATAGGAATAGTGCCATCTCCGTCTCTCAACAGGCCTGGGCCGGCAGTGCGAACAGTGTCCATATACAAAGTTTATGGTCTATGAAAGCGTACGTGCGTAAAAACATGTTCGAAAGTTAGAAAAATGAGATTTATGGAAAGGTACCAGCTTAAATCGTAAAATGCGTTAGCTACTTATCAAGAGTGTTCAATTACAAACATTTTGATAGCAAATTGAAGTTCCTGTGTGCATTTTACTGTCGTTTTTACAGCTTAAAAGATACACAATATTGGTATTTAGAGGTGACTTTGTGAGCTTTTTCTATCGAACCAAAAGTGCTGAATCATATTTTCAGCAAACTACTTATCTAGTTTATGTCCTGAATATTACCGTATTTTTTATCTTCGATTTAATGCGGTGCGTCATGCTTATCTACGCATCATAAAATCGTAATTTAGGTGCTGTAGTCGACCTAAACTACTTAAAAGACTGGCGACTTATTGTCTGGGAAGGCGACAGTCGTAAGGTATGACAGGTCACAGAGGGATCGCGGAGTACTTACATCGGTTCAAATTAAAGTACAATCCCGGATGCGAGTTTGATCCCGGCGTAAGCGAGTCTGTGTGGCACATATTACTAGATTGCCCACGCTTCGAACAGTGTCCATATACGAAGTTTACGGTCTATGAAAGCGTGCTTGCGTAAAAACATGTTCGAAAGATAGAAAATGAGATTTATGGAAAGGTAACAGCTTAAATCGAAAAATGCGTTAGCTACTTATCAAGAGTGTTCAATTACAAACATTTTGATAGAAAATTGAAGTTCCTGTGTGCATTTTATTGTCGTTTTTACAGCTTAAAAGATACACAATATTGGTATTTAGAGGTGACTTTGTGAGCTTTTTCTATCGAACCAAAAGTGCTGAATCATATTTTCAGCAAACTACATATCTAGTTTATGTCCTGAATATTACCGTATTATTTATCTTCGATTTAATGCAGTGCGTCATGCTTATCTACGCATCATAAAATCGTAATTAAGGTGCTGTAGTCGACCTAAACTGCTTAAAAGACTGGCGACTCATTGTCTGGGAAGGCGACAGTCGTAAGGTATGACAGGTCACAGAGGGATCGCGGAGTACTTACATCGGTTCAAATTAAAGTACAATCCCGGATGCGAGTTTGATCCCGGCGTAAGCGAGTCTGTGTGGCACTAGATTTACTAGATTTC
The DNA here is from genome assembly GCA_949987775.1 of Aproaerema taeniolella. Taxonomy (NCBI): domain Eukaryota; kingdom Metazoa; phylum Arthropoda; class Insecta; order Lepidoptera; family Gelechiidae; genus Aproaerema; species Aproaerema taeniolella. The sequence goes on from OX465243.1 coordinate 27,828,050, forward strand.
CCACGCTTCGCAGCTGCTAGAATGGAAGTTGATACACTAAACAAATCAGCTTTGCACGATACGTTTACACATATGGAGTGTTAACGTGTTAAAAAGGTTAAATAGGTAATAATAATATTAAATGTAACAAGACAAGGGCACGGACAAGTCTGTGGATGCAAAATTAACTGTATATAAAAAGGTATGTGTTGATAGAACGTAAATATCTAATTTTATCCCCTTGTTAAATTTGATCAAATTGTATTTAGTGGTTTAGGCGTGAAAGTGAAAGGGTTGATAGGTTACAAAAGATATATTGAATATCACACACAAACTGCGGTGCGAACCCTTTTACATAAAAGAACTCGAGTCGTTTAAGTCTTTTAAAATCAACTGGAGTTGGTTAAGTCTTTCAGTCTTTTGAAAACAACTCGAGTCGTTTCAGTTTTTAGTCTTTTAATAAAACGACTAAGTCTTATTAATAAAAACTCGAACTTTCAATCTTAATTTTAGAGTCAAGTCCTGTAAGATGGAGGCGAGTCTTTTTAATAAGCCTTAAAAGACTTTAGTCTCTTTCAACTCTAACTATGACCGTAACGATAGTATACCAGTTTTAAATGAATACGTAATGTAAACGATTTTTATACAACCGTTTGCATCCACGCCCGGTGGTTCTTAAACAAATGTTTTTTTTGTTCATTTTCCTTGTGGCGCTGGAATTTAAAATTCTCTTTTATTTACCTTCTTTCTTTGTGACCTCGTTTTTAGACATTATTAGCGGTTTAACCGTCAATATGCTCGTAGAGTTAAGAAGCCAGCTGCATATTTGAACCATGCTGCTACGGAACCCTGGGCCCTAATCGCGCTAATTATAACCATTTTACCAAAGAACAATTATTGTTAAATTTTTCATTTTTGTTAACGATTTTGTTCAATTTTGTTATAATTTGTGTGTAAAAGCAATCGTTCATAACAAAAAAAAACGGCTAAGAGCGTATCGGGACACGCGCATTGTAGGGTTCCGTAGCAGCATGGTTCAAATATGCAGCTGGCTTCTTAATTCTACGAGAATATTGACGGTTAAACCGCTAATAATGTCTAAAAACGAGGTCACAAAGAAAGAAGGTAAATAAAAGAGAATTTTAAATTCCAGCGCCACAAGGAAAATGAAAAAAATAAATCTGTTTAAGAACCACCTGGCGTGGATGCAAGCGGTTGTATAAAAATCGTTTACATTACGTATTCATTTAAAACTGGTATACTATCGTTACGGTCATAGTTAGAGATGAAATCTCTTTCATCTTTCATCTCTTTCATCTCTTTCATAAAGTCTTTTAAGGCTTATTAAAAAGACTCGCCTCCATCTTACAGGACTTGACTCTAAAATTAAGATTGAAAGTTCGAGTTTTTATTAATAAGACTTAGTCGTTTTATTAAAAGACTAAAAACTGAAACGACTCGAGTTGTTTTCAAAAGACTGAAAGACTTAACCAACTCCAGTTGATTTTAAAAGACTTAAACGACTCGAGTTCTTTTATGTAAAAGGGTTCGCACCGCAGTTTGTGTGTGATATTCAATATATCTTTTGTAACCTATCAACCCTTTCACTTTCACGCCTAAACCACTAAATACAATTTGATAAAATTTAACAAGGGGATAAAATTAGATAATTACGTTCTATCAACACATACCTTTTTTTATATACAGTTAATTTTGCATCCACAGACTTGTCCGTGCCCTTGTCTTGTTACATTTAATATTATTATTACCTATTTAACCTTTTTAACACATTAACACTCCATATTTGTAAATGAATCATGCAAAGCTGATTTGTTTAGTGTATCAACTTCTATTCTAGCAGCTGCGAAGCGTGGGCAATATAGTAATATGTGCCACACAGACTCGCTTACGCCGGGATCAAACTCGCATCCGGGATTGTCCTTTAATTTGAACCGATGTAAGTACTTCGCGATCCCTCTGTGACCTGTCATACCTTACGACTGTCGCCTTCCCAGACAATGAGTCGCCAGTCTTTTAAGTAGTTTAGGTCGACTACAGCACCTAAATTACGATTTTATGATGCGTAGATAAGCATGACGCACTGCATTAAATCGAAGATAAAAAATACGGTAATATTCAGGACATAAACTAGATAAGTAGTTTGCTGAAAACATGATTCAGCACTTTTGGTTTGATAGAAAAAACTCACAAAGTCACCTCTAAATACCAATATTGTGTATCTTTTAAGCTGTAAAAACGACAGTAAAATGCACACAGGGACTTCAATTTGCTATCAAAATGTTTGTAATTGAACACTCTTGATAAGTAGCTAACGCATTTTACGATTTAAGCTGTTACCTTTCCATAAATCTCATTTTTCTAACTTTCGAACATGTTTTTACGCACGTACGCTTTCATAGACCATAAACTTTGTATATGGACACTGTTCGCACTGCCGGCCCAGGCCTGTTGAGAGATGGAGATGGCACTATTCCTATGTGTGCTGCTTTTATCGGGTGCTGTAGTCGCCTTAAGCTGTTTAAGTAACAGCTCAGCTTTTTACGTTAAAAGACTTCGACTAAAAAAGCTAGTCTTATAACTAAAGGTTGGGAACTAAAAGATTGAGTCAGTCGTGAAGCCATCAAAACTAAGGCGAGTCTGTATTAAAAGCCTTAGAAGGCTGAGTTTCTTTCATCACTAGTCATAGTCAATGTTAAAATCTCCAAATAATATAGTATCGAAAAATGACATTCCATTCGATGGTATCGGCGAGAAAAGAAAAACCCTTTCACGTGTATGGGAAACATCCGATTTTTTTTTCCAAAATTTTATGTTTTAGATCTGTCGGCGCAATCAATATCTATGACCATGCCTTTCAGCTCTGTAGTACCAAGGATCGAATATTAGTCAATGTATTCTTATTAATCCCAACAGTGTTTTCGCACTTGGTCGACTATTACTCGCAAACTTGAAGGGCCAACTTATGTGTGATAGTTTTCCTTTTAATTTCGTAGTATATTCTACCAACGTGATTAGAAACAACCGTTTAGCAGCTAAACTTTAGCTGGTAGTGTCCCCCCCGGACACTTGTTTTTAACAAAAAAATTCACTTTAAAAATATATTTTTTCGCATACGGAGTACTGAATCTAAAAACTTTCTTAGTAAACCCCTTCTATCTTTTAAAAAGCTATCCTATGACATTCCATTCGATGGAATGCACTCGATGATATTGGCGATAAAAAGAAATTCATCGCCCTTTCACGTCTATGGGAGACAACCGAAAACATTTTTTTTTCTAAGATTTTACTCTATAGTAAATGTATGATCATGCCTTTCAGCTCTGTAGTACCAAGGGTATCTTAGGAAACCCGCGGACAGACGGACAGATGGTCATGGCGAAACTATAAGGGTTCGTATATTACTACGGAACCCTAAAAAAGAACGTTTCAATAGGAACGTATGTGTCAAAATAACGATATTATTTTGACACATACGTCAAACAAAGAAACAGTTGTAGTAAACATTTATGTTGCAAACAAAAAACTTTGATAAATTAAAAAGCTGATTTTTTTTTATTGAAATGCCCAAACTGTGCCACCAATAACATAAGATCTGTAGCCCGGGGACATTCATATTACAAAAAAGGTTACTGTTTGTCTTTGTGAAATTATTAAAGATTTCGCCATTTTATTATACTAAAAGTGAGGTCTTAATGACCGTAACCCGCCGTAACCATATGTAGTGAAACAGAGAGCAAGTTGAAGCTATTTTAGATGTAGATCTTAGAAACAAAATGAAATAGATTTAATTAAAATATTTAAAAACCCTGTATACTATTATTATTATTATTTAACTCTTTATTTGCACACACATAAATAGAACACAGACAAAAACAAACAAAACAAGAAAGTGTACAGAAGGGCGGCCTTATTGCTAAAAAGCAATCTCTTCCAGGCAACTATTCAACCCGTTCCGAGTGAGTCGGTAAGACGAAGAATAGTAGCTGAAACACAACAAATTAACAATACTCTGAATGAGTAAAAGTATACCTATTTGTTGTAGAAACAGGGGTAGTCACTTTGAAAATGAACTCAAATAAATCATTTTTTTTTTGTGTATGTTATTTGTGTTTTTTGATATATTTTTTTCGCTTTTCTCCTATTACATTGGTCTTCTTTTTTTTATCAGCTTTCGAATAAGGCATAATAATCTCAAATCCCTGTGACGTGTGTTGTGTACGGAACATTGTCCAGTGAGTTTTTGTTTAAAACTCGCTTTTTTGTGTAATTTCCTCGATTTTATTGTTGAATTTTCAAACGTTTTTCTACATAGTGCTAAAGTTTATGTCAATCTAGTACATTTAATGGCTCTATCAGATTTAATGAAATATCAGTTACACAAAACTAATCAAAAATATCAGGATACCACCAAGTAATTTTTTTATTAATTTTTATATACTTAAATCAGTTATTGATTTTTTTAAAATAACTAACTTCTAAATTTTTCTGAAATGGTTCACTTTCAAGACTTTCGCATATGGTACTCCTTTAGAAAAACACTGCAAATTCCATCTTCTACAGCCCTTTCAAAGGAATACCTCTAATTTCAAGTCGCCCTGTATATAGTATATAAATATAGTAAATACTTTATACAGCGCAAAATTCTTACCCTACCTTCTCTTTACATATTCACAACGGCGCTATTTGTCAGAAAACACATGTACTTATTCACATTGAAACGAGACAAATATGTAAAATACAATTATTTAAGATCAAAATACATAAATAATTTGCAACAAACACACTCAAAGATGGAGCTGTACAGATCGGGTCCTTATTACTCAGCCCTAAAAATATATAATAAAATCCCAGAAACCATTAAGAATGAATCTGACTATGAAATTTTCTCCAATAAGCTGAAACAGTACTTAATTGAAAAATGTTATTCTAAAATTGACGAGTATTTAAAATGATTGAATTACCTCTCCAAAAAGAATCATTAAGAAATTTTGACTAATTAATTTTACTAATTATGACAAGGTACTTTTTTAATTGTAACTATCACATTGACTGTATTTAATTAATTTATTTAATTGTCATTTAAAATATTAGAATATAATTTAATTTGTCATTGAATTTCGTATTGAATATTATTACTATGATTATATTAACATACCTTGAATTTATTAGAAACATTGACTTAGACTTAGAAAAAAAACTGACATAGATGATTGTATATAAAAATAATAATAATGAGAAAATATTGTATTTTTTAAACGACTATAAGTTTGCTGTACCTTGTACAAGGTTTCAAATGATGAACTTGATAATTATCTTAAGAACTTATTGTACCATTTGAAGGCAAATAAAGAAATATGAAATATAGTATATAGTATATATAGTAAGGAAGTAAGGATAAACAACAACTATAAGGTAAACCGTGCTGACACATTCCCGCCCACACCTCTCTCGGCCCCCTTTACTGCGGGGGCTTAAAACAATTTACGCTTAAAAATTAACAACAACAAAAACAAACAAAACATAACAACAAATGAAAACCCTCAAATTGCAAAATTTACTGATCGCACTCGCACACTTGTGGGAAAAGAGTGACGTTTGACCTGTGCCGTGACATTTTATGTTTGCAACCTCTGGCTTCAATGTTTATGTTTGAAACTTCAAGAATGAAGTCTTTTATAGGTTAAACTTTTCGAAATGAATATTTTATTTGTATTAATTTAAGTTTCGTAGTATAAATTGTAATTACAATGTAATATTATTAAAAATATGAATAAACAGTCACATTATTGGGCATTTAGAACCTAAAAATATAAATTAAAAATATGATATCGTCGCATGAAAGGCAAAACTTCCTAAGCGACAATTTTGGGCCGGATACGTTTTATATATCAATGGAATAGCCAGAATTCTCGCGTCGATTGATCTGGGTCTCGTAACGCCGCGATGAGTTTTATTGTCGCTTAGGAAGTATGGGCATCCTTAGTATTCGTTCATTTTCGGCTTACTATGCGACAAAAAAATACGTATTTTAATAGAATAGGTAGGTTAGACAAAATGACTTTACACTTTTTACGGATAGTTATTTGTTCCTGAATCAATTTTTTTTAACCATTAACTTAGATAAATTTTCTTCAATAAACATCAGGAGTACGAAGCATTAAGGTAGTTTTACCTGTATTAGGCTTTGTAGTGAAAGTCGCTTCGCAACTTTTATACTAACATAAAAAAGAGCAAAATGTTTCCTTATGCATTTATTCCTGACTTAGTGTATCGCTCCATTTGTACTTAGATATTATTGCTTATTATAAAATTGACATAGACATTAACATAGATAAATTTATAGTGTAATGAAATATGAATTTTGTGTCGCTTAGATAATTTTACCTGATATTTTTTTTAAACAGAACGTCGTTCTGTTTATTTTGCTGGTATGAATTTTGTAAGAAGAATGTCGCATAGATAATTTATCGCGAATTGAAAAACGCGCGAAAATGGCGTTTGACAAGTGTAGAATAGTGTCAAATGTCGCTAAGGAATACCGCATTGCGTGCCGCATGTGAGTCCGCAAGCACTCATTCAGACGCCGCTCGTCGGTTAGAGAGGTTGTAGCACTGCGCGCACGCCGTTTTACTTAGATTTTGGCGCGAAGTAATAAGAAAAGTGTAAGTAAAATCCACATCTCTAGTATAGCTTAATTTTAAAACTCTAACCACGACTACTAATACTTGCGTAATTTAATATTTTCTTATTGCTACTTACATAACTTACATAACTCAAATTGAATAATCAATTAATCACATTATTTTTATTTTTTTAGGTACGATACACGTATGCATCATAAACCCGAGATTCCGCTCATCAAGGATCATAGACATTGCTCTAACTTCTGCTGGGGTAAGGCCACCACCCAAATGCAAAAAAAATAAAAATTTGATGATATAATCAACTCCGTTAACATCCCACGTGCTGGCAACGTCAAAGACGTGTTAACTGAATCGGATATAGAAGACCCTGATTATGAATTAATAATTAATACATTTTTAATAACATGATTAGTTGGATGTTTTGTAACGACTTATTTCTTTCTTTAATTTCGGTATATTTCTTTGAACTGATCTTGAAGATGATTTAATTTTGCAAAAGGTTTTAATAATTATAATTACTTTGGTGCCATTACACCTTCACATTTGAAGATCATTATAGGTTTAATTTTTACTTAACGAAGGTAACAAAAAGTTATGTTTTGATTTGTTATTGAAAATCAAACGAACTTGCAAAGTGAAGTTCGATGATAATTATGTGAACAGCTTCATTCGAAGCGATTTATTGTTAACGTGTTGTAGGATGTTTAGAGTAGTAAAATATGTGAAATACGTCATGTGGATATTTGCAATAGTTAATTTGACGTAAGTAAATTAAACAGGTAAGTTATTTAGGTATAATCATTTATTAAACTCAAAATGTAAATTCTACAAACAAATAATAAATTTTATGTTCTACAAAACAAAAATAAATAATTAAGTTTAAGTAATTTATTACAGATCATCATTTGCAGACAGAATGGAAGTTGCAAATAAATCAGGGTTAGAAACCAGATCTCGTTTGTAAAACTTGGCGAAGACCGAAGATGATTCGGTCCAGCCAGCAGTTTTTCTAATAAGATCGACGCTGACACCAAGTCGGCTGGCGGCAGAGGTGGCTGCGTGCCGTGTGCTGTGACTGTTAAATATTGATGTATCAATACCGCTGCTACTCAGTGTATTTTTAATCCAACGACTTAGTGTTTGTGATGTAACTTTAGAATAAGGTTTTTTATGACTAATAAACAATCGTTCCTCTTTATTTCGCAAATTTTGTGTTTTATTTATATAAGTAACTAAACATCGAGCAGGACATATTTCTGGTCGCGAATTAAAATAAGGTAGTCTTAGGACAGGTTGTGGTGTATTAATTTTTGATGTTTTTATTGGGTCTGAAATTTTTATTATTATTAAATTTGTCTGTTGAATTATATTACACAGTTTAATTAAGGAAAATGTTTGTACTCTGTGCGCAGTCACCAATGCCAGAAGGGTTAATGTCTTTTTTGAAAGAGTTTCTAGATTAAGGCTTTCATTGGGCCATTGTCTTGCTAAAAAATTAAGAACTATATTTGGATCCCAAGTTAAATTGTATCTTGGGTTAGAAGGTCTTAATTTGGAAACTCCTTTCATAAAACGCTTAATTTTTTCGTCTTCTAATTCACTTCCAAATAACAACGATAGTGCAGATTTGTACGAGTTTATAGTCCCATATCTGGCCCCTTTTTCAAATATTTCTGTTAAGAAATTCAGTACAATGAGAACTGATGCGTTAGTATAATCATACCTATTTTTGGTACAATAATCTACCCATGCTCTAATACAACCATCATATTGTTTGTAAGTTGAATCAGACAAGGAAGCCAACATTATTTCAATTGACTGAGAAGAGATTGATTTCTTCAGTAACGTTTGCCGGAAAGCCTCGCGGCAACTAATCCTAGGGTTTTGTGAAGCTGGTGTACGTTCCTGAAAGGAGATTTTAATAAGTTAGGACTAGGTTCAAAAAATATAGATTTTGATACAATCAATTTTTGAAATAATGGAAACCAGGGCTGAGTAGGCCAATAAGGGGCAACGACAATCCCTTCTGCTTTGTCATTAATTATTTTTTGAAGGATTTTGGTTAAGAGTGCGAATGGTGGAAAGGCATAAAAATAAATGTCACGCCATGATAATGTGAACGCATCGATCGCTTTAGCCTCAGGATCCATTTTCCAGGTTACATAATCTGGACATTTAGCATTGCATCTACTTGCAAATAGATCCATCTGTGGACTACCAAAGTTAGAAACAATTTCTTTGAAAGCATTCTCATTTAATTCCCATTCAGTGTCTTGGAATTTCTTACGAGACAAAAAATCAGCGTCAAAATTATCTTTTGTGTTTATATAAGAGGCAAAGACAGTAATTCGACGTCTTTCACACCATTCCCACAACATTCTGGTGATTTTGTTGAGGTGTCTATATTGGACACTCCCCATTCTGTTGATACATGAGATGGCTGTTACATTATCAATCCGTAACAGTACAGAAGAATCACGCAAGTGTTTTGCAAAGCATTTCAAACCGAGAAAAGCTGCTTTCAACTCCAGTTCGTTTATGTGTAAGTCTAACTCGTCAGTTTTCCAATGTCCAAAGCAATCATTATCATCACAGAAAGCGCCCCAGCCTGTCTGGGATGCATCTGTGAATATTTCGAGATCATAAATAACAGAACCTAACTGCGTGTAACCCGAATCAATGTGATCTAACCACCAAAATAAGTCCGACTTCAATGAGTCGGAAATGTGAACAGTTTGTTCATATGAAGGATTTTCATGCAAACATTTGTACTTGAAATATTCAAATTCCTTTGTATATAAATACGAGTATTTAATTGCTGGGCAAGCAGAAATCAATAAACCGACCATGCTGGCAAATTCCCTTAACTTGCATTTGCGTACTTTTTTAATAAAAAAGTTTATTCGTTCTTTTATTTTTATTTTCTTTTCTGAGGGTAGTGTAAGAATCATATTTTTAGAATCAAAAACAAAGCCTAAAAATTTGCAGTGAGTTCTGGGGATCAAACAGCTTTTCTCTGTATTTATCACGAAACCTAAGTTTTCTAGTAAAGTTTTTGTCGTTTGTATATTTGTCCTGCATTCTGAATAATTTTTACCTATACATAAAATGTCGTCTAAATATATAACTGATAGTAAATGCTGTGTACGCAGATGTTGTGCGACTGGTTTTAGTATTTTAGTGAATACGTATGGAGCAGTGCATAAACCGAATGGTAAACAGTTAAATTCATATAAGATATTGTTATATTTAAAGCGAAGGTATTTTTTGTGTGAATTATGAATCGGAATAAAAAAGTATGCGTCTTTTAAGTCTACGGAAGCCATGAATGAGTTTTTATTTACTAATTTTGCTGCGGTACGATAGTCCTCCATTTTAAAGTGTTTGCTTTCAATGAATTTATTGAGTGATTTCAAATTGAGTATAAACATTTTTTCACCATTCGGTTTAGGCACAAGGAATATTTTTGATACGTATTCTCCTGACTCGTGTTCACACCGTGAAATAGCATTTTTTTTTAATAATTTAGTAATGGCAGTAATAAAATCATGATGTTCTTGTTCATTTTGTGGTATAACATTTGGGCAAGTAGAACATTGTGGAATACTGGTAAAAGGTATTTTGTAACCTTTTATCCAGGATAATATGGTGGTATCGTTAGTTATTTTATTCCACTGTTCAGTAAAATACTGAAGTCTGCCCGCATAACCTACTTGGTGAGTTATCTGTTGTAAGTCCTGCGTTGTGACGGCGGCGAGCGGCGAGTGTTCCGCTGGGTGCTGCGCGGCGGCGCTCGCGCCGGCTGGCGGCCGCGGCTGCTGTCGGCGCTCGGCGCTGGCTTGTCGTCCGTCTTGCGATGTTGAGGCTTGTAGTTTAAACGACCTTTGTTGTTTTTGTTAGTCTGATAATTGTTGCCTTTTGATCCTGTTTTTTGTTGATTTTTCAAATCATTGCCGGTACTTTGTATGGTTTTGGCAGCTTTCAACTTATCAGAGATATTTTCTCCAAACAACCAGGATTTATCACGCACCGAGGCAATCAAAGTATCTTTTAGTTGCATATTTGTTGCCGAAATAACCAGGTTTCTTCGTGACTTGGTATCCAAATAATGATTGTCGCATAAAATTCGACAAGCATCGCTGATTGGTTTTAGCAATTTTTGTTTTGATGTTTCGTTGGCCAGTATTAAGGAAATAGCTGAGGCCAATGCAGATAATGCAATCCCAAGCTGTTTCTGTTTTTGCGTTAAATAAGCGTCTCTTTTAACCAACGTATCCGATAAAGCTGCTTTCGCCTCGGGGTTGAGGGTAGGAGCAATTAATAGGTCGCAATTACTCGGAACTAAATATTCCTCGAATATTTTATCCTTGACTTCTTTCGTCAAACCTTTGGCTAGGATTTCTTGCCATCTACTAGCCACATCCTTATGGATGGCCGGGCCTAGAGGAGTATCCAGTTTAGGTGCATCACCTAATAATTGCAAAATATCTCCTTCTAGTTCAATATCTTCCGACAAAGCTTCTGTTTGGTTTGACGATTCTGGCGGCGCAGACGGAGCTGGCAACGGGGACGGAGCGGGCGTCGGCGGCTGAGCGGGCGGCGGCGACGGAGCAGGCGGCGGGGACGGCGGCGGCGGCGTCACCTCTACTGGCTCGGGCGACGAGGCGCCGTTGGCCGTTGTAACGACTTATTTCTTTCTTTAATTTCGGTATATTTCTTTGAACTGATCTTGAAGATGATTTAATTTTGCAAAAGGTTTTAATAATTATAATTACTTTGGTGCCATTACACCTTCACATTTGAAGATCATTATAGGTTTAATTTTTACTTAACGAAGGTAACAAAAAGTTATGTTTTGATTTGTTATTATTTAAAAGTGACGTTTTGATATAATTTTATTGTTTTGTTTGTTATAAATTTTAAAATGAAGAAATGATTATACCTAGCTAAGGTTCCTAACAAATTTTGATACACAGACATTATTGAAAACTTACCTACGAGGTATTTAAAATATTGTGTTGAACTAATTGCACAGTAAATATTTAAATCTTATTCTGGTTAAGTCATAAAAAAACTGTATAAGAATATAATTTCTGTACCTGCTTAATTGTATATTTCGTGAGCTTTGTGACTTTAGAAATAAGTAACTTTTTGTTGAATTGAACTTAAATAATTAATAGTGAGACTGATTTAAATAAAACCGCGATCTCAGTGTAGTCCAAGTACTTAATGATAAATAGTAATTAAAAGTAATAGGCAGTAATCAAACACAAAGGAACCAATACGTTTGGTTAAAGTTATAGTTTTGTAATTCATGAAAAATTTTTACTACAATAAATACAAAATAAATACCAAACATTGTTTTCATTAATTTCATCCATTCAAAATGTCGGTTAGTTTTGCGAATATTTCATTTTAATTCTTATTTGGATCATTTTTCTAGAGGATTTTTACTTAAACTAAATCATTAAGAACATTTTTCCTAGTTTCTGAAATAAAGATTTCATGACTAGGATCATTTTTACCTATTGGAATGGACATTCGCATAGGTATATGTACGAATAAACCTGTTCGTAACTAAGGACGCTCTGGCGTAAAGATAATTTTACCTAAATGTTTTTTTGGTGTGATTATTATCTATCCGCCAAAAAGGTTAGAATTAAAAGTAATAGGAGGATGATTTGCTTTGTAAGTTATGGCCCATAATATTACACAGCCGAGGCTGTAACAATTATTTCTCTACGATAAAAACTGAAGAAGTTATGATTTAAAATAAAAATAAAAAAACTTTGTTCAGCTCTCCTACACATTTTAGGTCCAGTCGCTAAGGAAGTTTTGCCTTTCATGCGTCGATATGCAATTATTCGATTTTTTTCGTTCGCCACACATTAACGTGACAGATGAAAGACTCAAATTTTACAAGATTCTAATGCTAAAAAAATGAAACGTATAATTGTTTTTAAAAGTTTATTGCGGCGACCTCATTTGCTCGATTTCTAAAAAAGAGGAAGGAAAAAAATGTTTGCTTTGTAGTGGGATTTATTTGATGATGCAATGGAAGAGGATGCGGCAGCGGAGAGAGCCGCAACACGGCGGAATAATAACGCGGCTAGGGAAGGGCTGCCTGTGATTACTGAGGCGAAATTCAGGAAAATATATCACCTCTCACACCAGCAGTTCCTAGAACTGGCCGAAGAAATAAGGCCACGTATGTCTCCCGTCTATCGCTCGGATGCACTAGACATGGAGACTAAGGTGAGCGTTTGTGTTAAGTACCTTGGATTATCCTAACTAAGCACCTAAGTTCCTAAGTATGATTAAAATATATCTTGCTCCTATCCTGATGGATCAAAGAAAACACTACTAAAATATACGTAGTTGCCCATTCAACATTTAAAAGAAATTTAAATATTTTATTTCATAAACACTTTAAAGACAATTGTATTAATAGGAATAGGAAACTCCTAGTAGGCAATTAATTTGCCTGATGTTTTAGAACCCGGCTCTTCCATAGCTCTTAAAAACAACAAAACGAAGAGAGTAAAAAGTGCAGTACACGTATTGATCGTAATTTACGCGTTGTTTTTTTTCAAGAAGTAAAAATTTGAAGGTATATAAAATCATATAAATCATCATCAAAGCTCAGTCTCTTAAAGTGAGTCTTTTAGTAATAGAGATTCAAAGTGGCCGAAAAAGCATACTGTTATTCTGTTCGTGTTTACATGGGCGATGTGATGCTGATTTGAACATCAGACTTCTCACAGCCGCGGTCTTCCCATAATAGTAAGGTTTGGGAGAATAATTACCTGATATTTAATGTACAAAAGCCAGCGCATCAGGTTACTTCATTTTCATTGCAAAACCGCTCTTATCACAACAGCACAGAGTGCACTCATGTGGTAACCTGAGTTGAGGCCGTCCGTACAAAATAACATTATTATCTAATGTATTTTTATTCATTGGTGATGTGGGGGGGGGATGATGTTGTCGCCGCACCAAAACCGTGCAAGAAAAATGGGCTTCACATTGGCAACTCCAAACGGCGGCATCTGTCAAGAATTACACGCGGGAACGTTGCTGATTGGCCCTGTCTTTTTAACCAATAACGTTTCTCCTCTGCTTATTTTTCGTAACTTAGTAGCTTCGTTTTGAGCGGGAAGCCAACTGATTGGCTTTGCTTTTTAACCAATAGCGTCCCTTCTCGGCTCATTTTCCCAACAAAGTAACTTGCGGTTTTTATTCATTCTTGTTCGAATATTCGAGGCAACGGTGCTATCATAAAATAGTGTTACGTCATAGCTCAAACTAGTGTTGTAACTTTATAAGTAGTTTCAAGTCGTAAGTATGTACTGATATCATAGTAAAAACCTGGTGGTGTACATTGTTATTGTAAATTACGTAGACCCGCAGCGTTTCAATACTTTCCCTTTGTATTTTTCTACATCTATGTTTGAGTCTGTTGTATTTTCCTACAATTTATGTTCTATTGCAAATGTCGGTACCAGTTCTGTATACGTTTTAAATGTGTGTTCTTGTGGTATAATAATGCTGTGATTTCTTAATATAATGTATGTGTATAAGGAGTTAATATTGGTTTTATTTCAATCCCTTAAAAAAAGCATGAAGATTCTAATTTTTAATGCAGAGCCGGAATCCCCAGAAAGTTATTTCACGTATCTCCACGTTTCTGTATGTTCCTTGGTAGAGCGATGCATAGGGGTGCTGAAGGCTCGGTGCAGGTATTTATATAGTAATAAAATAAACTTTCATTTGATTAAGGGACTTACTAAACTACTTATTTTCATAAATAATATATTTTTTAAGGTGTCTTTTGGCTGACAGAAAACTCCATTGTGCGCCAGCGACTGTAGCTCAAATAGTTAGTGTCTGTTGTGTTCTACACAACATTGCACACGCAGGGGTCATCGAATACGAGCCATTGTCGGCTCAAGAAATACACCGCGAGCGCGAGTTAACCGCAAGGGCGTCGTTCCCTCCACCTCGAGTATCCCGCTCCCTCCGTGCTGGGAAAACAATCGTTTGGAGTCCAGCAATTTACAAACACTTTGTTTTTTGAATATAAACTTATCCGTAGTTGATGATTAAAAACATTTCCACATTTCTTGTAAAGTGGGTTTTATTGCCTTGGATTTATTATGTTTATCTATTCGTATTCGCAGAATATTAAAATCGTTATTTCTATTCGGATTCGTATTCGTAAAAGTGGTATTCATTGCATCACTAGTTGATAGCTCTGATCCAAAGGTTGCAAGTTTAATTCCCGACTCACAAACATATTTGAAAATCGTTTTTTCAAATATATATTTGTGAGGGGTTTAGGTAAAACCCACCTAGCATTCCATCTAGGACTTTAGTCCCATAGCAATTCGATAAAGTTATGTAGTCTATGTTTTCCAGGGATAATATAGTATACTTGATGAAAGATTTTTTTCAAATCAGTCCAGTAGTTTCGGAGCCTATCTATTTAATGCAAACAAACAATTAAACCTTTTCTCTTTATAATACGTATTACTGTAGATGTAGATATTAATAATAAAAAAACGCTACACACTCAAATTATATTCCCTTGTGTTGTGGGTCCCTCAGAACATACACAAAGACAAATACAAATACCCGTGACCCGAAACATCTGCTTATTACATGATTGTTTGCTTCGACTGGGAATCGAACCTAGGACCCGTTGATAGAGGCAGCGCCACATACCAAGAGGCAACGCCATATAAGCCAGCGCCACATACCAACCAACCAAATCGGCCATTGTAATGTATGTATTTACAAAAAAAAAGTAATGCACCAGTACCAATCCTTGCTTTGTTTGAGATTTTAGATGGCACCGTGTAATTTGTCCAGGATCATCTCATTACCCCCGACAAAAAAGAGGGGTGTTATGAGTTTCACGTTTGTATCTGTGAGTCTGTGTATCTATGTGTCTATGTCTGTGGCATTGTAGCTCCTATACAAATGGACCAATTTCGAAAGCAGTTCTTTTGTTTGAAAGCTAACGTAATCGAGATTATTTTTAACCAACTTCAAAAAAAGGAGGTTCTCAGTTTGACCTGTATGTATGTATGTATGTTTGTCCGCGATAATCTCGCGTTTAGTTGAACCCATTTTGATGTGGTTTTCAGAAAAGTATTTGTTACATTCAGGAGAGGGTTTTAGTATATTAACCGACTTCAAAAAAAGGGTGTTCTCTGTTTAATCAGTGTGTATGTAAAATAAATAATACATTATAATGATTCGCTTAAACTTTTGCAAAGCTTACACTTCGTTTTATTAACCGACTTTAAAAAAGGAAAAGTTTATAATTTGCACTAAAAATGTCTTTGCACCGACTTCAAACAGATCAGTAGGTAGGTACTACATAGCACATCAAATGATATTGTATTTATTTTTTGCTTTTTTGAAGTTGGTTCAATTTTTTTATAAAAAGTTTTTATAGTTACATTTGATCAAAATTGGTTTAGCCGTTTAAGAGTAACCTATAAGCAATAAATGTAGGGAGTGACACAAAATTTTTAGTTTATCCTTACTAATATTATAAATGCGAAAGTAACTACAGACATAGTCTGCCTGTCCGTCTTTCATTTCTAAACTACTGAACCGATTTTGATGAAGTTTAGTACAGAGATACATTAGAGCCTAGGAAAGGACAGGCTATATTTTATCCCACAGTTGCGCACGATATAACCTGTAGACCACGCGGGCGAAGCCCCGGTCGGAAAGCTAGTAAATGATAATAAGAAAAGATAAATGGTAAGTGCCAAGATTAAGAGTTCAATTTAGAAGTCGAGAGGCCTACTTAGTCATTTCTATTCTACACTATAAGCCAGTATTTAAATAGTGCCCGTATTAAAAATAATTGTAATTTTTCTGGGTACTTTGTGAAAGATGAGTTACAAGCCTTATGTTTAGACAAATATGATAGATTATAAGCATAGACTTAGGATTATATACCAAACTTATTAAATAGATTTGTAGATTTCTTGAATAAATAATGAAAATAAAATTTACCTTACTTATACTATACCTAATCCCTAATTATTGTTGTTTGTTTACTGTGTTGAACATTTTTGATAGTTATTAAAGGCTTTTATGTTATTGAATTTTCACGTGTTCTATGTTATAATTTAATTAATACATTTTCTTGATTTATTATGTTAAATAAATTATTTTATTCAAACCCTCTGTATCCTGGATAAGTGTTGTAATAGCTTCTCAGTCAAAAATCCTGAGGGCTTAAGTCGTTATCGAACTGCTTAATATACACCTAGGTACTTAATGTTCTTAACTTAAGTCAAATATTTCTCAATTTACCCCAAAATAGCAGAAAAAGCACTTCAATTGTACCTATTTACCCTTCTCAAGTAAATATTTGTGTGAAAGGGGATTTTCTGCTGTAGTTGCAATAAAAACCAAAGTATATAAATAAAGACATTGGTAGTAGTGATTAACGTAGTGTTGTGCGATTCCTATGGTTAAGCCAAGAATTGTAAACCTCGTCACATCCATGCAAGCTCATCCATCACATTCCCAATAAGTAGGTTCTACTTACCAAATACCTTTAGTATGATTTTTGTAAAACTTTAATTAGCATTAAAAATACTTATTTTGTTATTAAATACTTTTTTATTCTGACCTAATAATCTGGACTGGAGCATGGGGGACGCGGAATTTGTTTTATGGTCGAAAGGGGGCGCGTCTCAAATAAGTTAGGGAACCCCTGTTCTTACGAGTACTTAAATCCTTGTTAAAGCTATGCCAATACCTACACACAAATAGTGAAGAAATTTGATATTATATTGACTAGTTTCACAGTCTTATCTAAAATATGTGAGTTTATTTGGTAGGAAATAACTACTAAACTGATTTAAAAGTTCTTTCACTTTTATCAGGGGGTGACATAAGCTACATAATTTTCCCGAATGGGAACGAAGTCTTGGGCGGAAAGCTAGTTATTAATAGTACTTCACTATGATTTGGCATATTGCCTTTTAAATAGACAACTTAAGATTTGGCTTTCTTTAGCCTTTATTTAAATTAAGACTTTGAGTAGAAGAAATTACTTAAGAAAGATTTGCCTGTATGGCTCCGACCTTTGCCTATCCGGATGGATGAAAAAATTACTACTCAATATAATCGTTACGTTGGAGAAGTTCCACTTGATGAACTTTTACTCTGAACAATGTAATCGTTATTTTACAGATAGTGAACGATTAAAACTATCCCCCCCTTTTTTTAGAGGTTTTTGGCCTGGCTACCAGACGTTTGGGGATAATTTTTCCACTTTGCTCTGTTTTTCGCGAGAAAATACGGGTCTGTTTATTTGGTTAATAAAATAACCATTGGTTTGAATTTTTCACAGAAAAAAATAAATCCGAACGATTATAGATTACTATTTTCTCATTTTTCATTTTTGTTACACCCTGGTGACAAAAATGAATACGCAATTTTAAACCAAACGAACAATAATGAGGGCTTTTCAAGAAGACATTAAAAAAAAAAGTTATTACTTATGACGCCAATAGATGGCGCGCATATCGAGTATTATGTCAAAACCAATTAAAAAAATAAAGATAATGTTGCCAGTAGAGAAAAGCAGGAAGTCGTTGAAAAATCACCAAAATGCAGAAATAAAAAACTCACCCAACAAACCGAGCGAATGCAATGCAGACTGCAAAAAGTTAGTCACTCTCACAGGCTGACAAGAGTAGATTACAGTCTTGCCAGACTAGATCCGAGCTCTCGCAAAAATTGTCCTTTCCAGCATAAAATTGTTAATCGGAAAAACTCGCATTGCATCTTTTCACTGAAAAATACTATCCCCTTGCAATAACCGGTAGAGATCATCACACCATATTTCACACATTTCTATATATTCGCAGTTTCTCAAAAAAAAATTAAAATTGCCCATGAAATAGGAAATTGCCCTCGGTCTTGCAACATTGTTTTGTTTTCTCAATAAAACAAAACAGATTTTTAAAAGTGAAATTACGTGTTCGTTGTGTAAACTAAATTTGACTTGACATTGACATAAGACTCCAGTACAGTGCCATCTGTTGTCAACATTATGAAACTTGTTTTTTTCTTAAGAACTGTCAAAATGAAAACCTCTCATTGTTGTGCAAAATACCGCGATTAGGGCCCAGTCCACGCGGTGTGGCGCAATACTATACGGCACTTTGGACAGATCGTTTTCGCGCGTAGATCGGTGTTTATGTGTTCTCGCATTGCAATTTGTAAAATATCGAATTAAAAGGACTGTTTTGTAAGGTTTCCTGCATTTTACACCCATTTCGCACCTTTTGATGTTTTTAAACTGGCAACACTAAAACGTATCGGGTATAAAAGCCAGGTACTTGGGAAGTGGGGGCATTCTCGATTGAGCAGCCTAGTCGTTCAATTGTCTCACAGTAATTTTAATAAGTTTGAAACTAATTTAATAAGTTTGGAGTTGATTTAATAAGTTTAGAATTGATCTAATAAGTTTAGAACTAATTTAATAAGTTTGGAGTTGAATTAATAAGTTTGGAATTGCTCTAATAAGTTTAGAAATAATAAGTTTTGGCAATCAGTATTGATCATAATAAGTTTTGGCAATCGCATTGATCATAATAAGTTTGGAGGAATATAAGTTTGGAACAACTGAGTGGTTTCATTTCTGAGACATCTTACACCTCAGAAGCGGGGATGGACAACGCATAAACGCGTAAGTATCACGCCTTAATTGTTTTAAAGGAAACCCTTTTGATGTAGATATTTTATGATTAATCCGATACAACGGCAATAACCGACCAATCATAAAAGGGAATCGTTATGAAGGTAGTTGGATAACTATTTTTTATAATTCTACATTTTGGCAGAGCTATTTTCACAGCTATTAGGTGCAATTAGTAGAATAGTCCTTCTTTTACATAGAATGACGTCATCGATGTCTTAAGGCACCAACTCGGTACCTGTACACAGGTAAACGTACATTTTTGAACAGTAATTATTAGTGCTTTGAAATTTTCTCTCTACCTACATTCAATCTATGATTGGGAACAAAACTATTACCGAGGGAATCCAATATGGTGGCGCCGGATTACTCGAACTGTTTGCAGGGGTTTCTAAAAGGGGGCCCGAAAACTGGTTATTTTCGCGCTAGGAGTAGCCGTTTTGAAGATATGACCACTTTTATAAATTCCTTATACATTTTGATAAGACACCGAATCTGGTTAACTACTAAGTGGAGCTTAAATGCGAATTATTACGTAGGTAGGATTCGTGTTACATGTTATGGATGGAGGCACGAAAATGGTGTCAAGCTTCTGTAAATCTAATATGATATTACTGAATTAATTTGATATTATTTATATATTCCATATAAGAAGGCACGTGGACTCCTTGTATGGAACCGATCTTGAAATGTTACCTGATGTTATTTGAAGATATTATTTAATATACTAGTTACATTTAGTACGTACCCTACCTACACTACAGTTTGTTCTAGATTAAATGCATTCGTAATGTAACTGTAATTTTATTAGCAGATAGAATGGAGGTTTGCGTTTTGTTTTTTTTGTTGTGGGTTTCAGAACGTATGACGGGCAACCGGTGGCTTGCGCGGCTCCTGCTGCAGTTTGGAGACTCGCAGCCGAGGGAGCGTCCACGGCCGCGGTCGCGGTCGGCGGGGTCCGCAACTGTAGTCGCAGCCGCTGCCTGCGATGGCGGAAGCGTGTTCTGGAACGAAAGGCGGGAGCAGGTGCGCCGGCTGGAGCGGGATTCGGTGAAGGCACGAGATGGCGAGCGGCGTGGTCGGCGGGGCGACGCAGCGAGCGGCGTGGGGCGCAGTCGGGGTTGGTGAAGGATGTGCAAGGCGCCGCAGCGGGCGGTGTGAGGCGCAGTCGAGGTTGGTGAAGGGGGTGCAGGGTGCCGCAGCGGGCGGCGTGAGGCAAGCTGGGCCGGTAGCCGAGGGGCCACGGCCAGGTGAGACACCGCTCTTCCTTATTTTGTAAACAAGTTTAGAAAAACTATGTTACCTACTAACAATAGAAAGGATACAAAAAAGAAAAATAATAAGTAAGTAATAATTTACAAAAAGTACCTAAAAGCGCGTGCAACGAGTGCGTGCGAGTGTGTGTAGTATGTTAGTTTGTGAGTGAGTGTGTGCGTGTGTATGTGAGTTTGTGAGTGAGTGTGTGCGTGTGTATATCTGTGCAAGTGATTGTGTGCGTGTGTGTATGTGTGTCTCAGTATTTTGTATCAATGGAAGTGTAACAAAGACGCATTAAAGTACCCACAAGTAATAGTTCGTTAATCTTTTAATAGATTTTCAATATCCACATACGATTTTGTTGCTAACCAGATAAGTAGTAGTTTTTTGGTTTCCGATTTAGTTTTAGTATATTATCTCCAACTCTTTATTTGCAGTATTAAAGACATGAACCACGCGTCTACTAAATTGTCTTGCCGCAAAAGTAGTCTTAGTTTTAGATCGTTCAGCAACATCATGTTTCCTTCTTTTTTTTAGGATATCAGGGATGAAAGGTAAATCTCTATGCAGTCTCAATGTACTAAACAGTACATATAATTTGCGTACAGATAGAAGTTTAGATAGCCGATAAAGATCTTCTGTTGGATGTAGCCTGTTTTTAAAATACATAATTTTTATCTTTCTCTGTGCCCTTTCAATGTCTAAGAATCGAGTTTTTGCTGCGCCACCCCATATTGGAATACAATATGTGATTATAGACTGAACCAGTGCCATATATATTTCTCTAAGAATATCCCTTTGTGATTGCAAAGGTTCGGTTACACTTGGAACCACGAATCTAAGCGTTTTAAATATCCACACCATCTTTCTAATTCTAAGGATGACATGTTCCAGGTGTGAATACCACGAGAGTCTCTGATCCACAAATACGCCAAGGTACTTGGTCTGTTTGACTTTTTAAATAGGACTTTCAAGTGAAGTTAGTATGTTTGCACATATAAAATTATAACAGGTGGAAAGGGAGGAGACTGGAGCCTGCGCTAGGTCAAAACTTGTATTGCAGGTCTCCAGGGACCCCCCCGTAGCTTAAAATTAACTAATTGATAACTGAAATTGGGAAAAATAATCCTCATTAAGAATTAAGTAGGTAATGGGAAAAATAATCCTCATTAAGAATTAAGTAGGTAATAAAATTTTAAACTGTCGTAACAATTTCCTAAACCTAAGACTAAAATAATTATATACGTGTGTGTGTGTGTGTGTGTGTGTGCGTGTGCGTGTGTGTGTGTGTGTGCGTGTGTGTGTGAGGACATACATTTTTACGTTTAGAGACGTTAGCAACAGCATCATATAACAGGTAGGAGTTTTGCTTGATAAGCAGCTTGATAACCGTAACAATATAAAAAGTTGTCTTACCTACTGTCAAGACTTTACAATTTTGAAAAAGTGAGATAGTGGGAGTTCTAAAGGGTAGGAAGTGGGTTACTTTCAGGATCGCTCTCTAGGCTCGTTCTAATTTGATCAGGTTAATTTTGTGCGCGCTACCCCAAGAGGTTATACAAATAATAAAGAGATTGTCAGATAGAAATATATATTGATTTCAGAACTTTGAAATCAGTAATTATATATCGAAGGGTTTTGAAGACAAAGATTAGTTTGTGAATTCTTCTAGAAAGAAGATCAATGTAGGGTTGAAAGGTGAGCTTTGAATCAATAAGAATTCCAAGGTACCTATTTGTATGTATGTAAGAGTCTTTTCAAGTTTGGGACAGAAACAATTTATATGGGGGTATAAGCAATTATGAGCAATGATTGAGTTAGAAGTTGACATTTGATTTGATTTTTTTTAAATGTGAAAGTGATATATTTAGATTTAGTAGGGCTGAGAGAAAGTTTATTTTGGGATATCCATTCTGTGGTAGTGTTAAGACCGATTTGAACATGATAATATACATCCTCCCAAGGTTTGCACTAAAAAGAAGGGCGGTGTCATCTGCGAATGCTAATATTCTACCATTTGATAGTTGGAGTTGACAAAGGCTATTTATGTAAATAAGAAATAAAGTGGGACCCGATATGCTTCCCTGTGGCCTTCCGTAACAAATAGAGAGATCGTTACTATATTTGTCATTTATTTTGACACATTGGGTGCGCTCCGACAAGTATTCGCGAAAAAGTTGAAGTTGTAACCCTCTAATGCCTAAATTTTCCAATTTGCCTAAGAGTAAAGGTACAGACACGGTATCAAAGACTTTGGTAAGGTCTTAAAAAATGGCTATTGTTTTATTTTTATTATCTAGGTTATGGATTATGTAGTTTGTGAGCTCATGGACTGCATCGGAAGTGGTTTTACCAACTCCAAAACCATATTGACTTGGAGAAAGAGGGTTTTTTTTTTGTAAATAATTAGTCAGTTTAATATTGATAAGCCGTTCAAGAATTTTTGGTAAGCTGGCAGTACAGTTATGAGTCTGTAGTTATTTACACTACATTTATCGCCACTTTAAAAAATAGGATGAATTGAATTAAAGGTACCATTGATAAATGAGAGATTACATTATATGGGTTATGGGAGAAACTAAAACAATTTTTATTATCTATAATCAGGTTAGATGAAATATTGTCCCAGCCTATAGCACAGTTAGGTTAGAGGTTAGAGACTAGAGATCACGTTTGAGGTTAGAGATTAAGAAAATAAACCAAAAAGTCAAAGATACAGAAGTAAAATAGTGTGCCAGAAAAATAGTAATCAAATTAGAAAAGATAATGTATGCGGGAATACTGCAGAAACCACTCATGTAATAAAAGTTAATATTATAGTATTAGATTTGGTATTTGAGTATGAGAAAATTAAAATTGTACCTAATATGAGAAGTTAGTATTGTAGTATGAAAAAAAAGTGTTTATATTATAAGAAGTTATTTAATGTAAAATGTAAAACTGAATGTAGTACCTATGAGATATTGATATTACAGTGTTTGAGTTTGTATTATTCTATGGAAAGTTAGTACTTATTATGAGAAGTGATAATCATAATATAGGAAATTGATGTTATAGTGTTTGAAGTTTTGGTTCAGACATCATTAAAAATAAAATTATGTATACTAATGTAAAATTACATATACACTCAGAAATATTAAATTTTGTTAGATTCTTATTTACATTATATACAGACTTGATTGTTAAACTTTTAATGGAAATAAGTTGCCGATACGAGAGAGCCCTAAATTCGCCAAGTGTAAGGTTCCACCTGGTATGTGTATGAGGGCATACACGCTATCAGGATGGACGAGTGTAAGGTTTCCTGCATTTTACACCCATTTCGCACCTTTTGATGTTTTTAAACTGGCAACACTAAAACGTATCGGGTATAAAAGCCAGGTACTTGGGAAGTGGGGGCATTCTCGATTGAGCAGCCTAGTCGTTCAATTGTCTCACAGTAATTTTAATAAGTTTGAAACTAATTTAATAAGTTTGGAGTTGATTTAATAAGTTTAGAATTGATCTAATAAGTTTAGAACTAATTTAATAAGTTTGGAGTTGAATTAATAAGTTTGGAATTGCTCTAATAAGTTTGGAAATAATAAGTTTTGGCAATCAGTATTGATCATAATAAGTTTTGGTAATCGCATTGATCATAATAAGTTTGGAGGAATATAAGTTTGGAACAACTGAGTGGTTTCATTTCTGAGACATCTTACAGTTTAATAAGCAAAAGGTGTTTTAGTTTAACAGTAGGTATGATAAGCAAAATACAAAAGTAAACATCGAGATTTGTGGTGTATTTCAATGCATCTCAATAATATAATGTTTGTAAATTACATTTTTGAAGTGTTATAGAAAAATTATATATTTTTTCAGAAACATGTTCAAAATCGTTTCGACTCGTAGAAAAGGCCGGGTTGAATTATAAACAGTGTCCGCTTCTAGGGAGAACAAGGGAAAGTTATACTGGCAAAAAAAAATGGCGAGCTACTTTGCAAGAACCCTACAATCTTACCACAGCTGGACTGGAACACCTACAACTGTAAATTAAAACGCAATCATTTCAAAACTTTTCAAGAAGCTGAGGAAGAATTATCTCGAATGTTGAATAGAACAGAAGATACGGTTGATACGTATAACGAACAACAACAAGGTCCACGCGTTAATACATCTTCTCGTATTTCACAAAATAAAGATTTTATTTAAATTCCGAGTTTTCTTCCAAATCAGTAGAACTTGAATCACTATCAAATTGTACAATCTGTGATTGAGATGCAAAATTGTAACACATATAACTCTTGTCAACTGCACCTACAGTTGGACCCGGTCTATTTGTTTGAATCACTAATCCTGATGGTGATGCACAATCATCGTGTACAAAACCCTCTTCAATTGTATTGGTATGACTCGCACTTGACCCGGGCCTATTTGTATCAGTTGTCCAACCCTTTTCTATTACACTTTCTTCTTATTCCTCACGTTCTCTCTCATTTTTCCCATGAATCATTCACGCTTTTGTTATTATTTTTTTGAGAAGGCATATTGTTGATACAGTATTTATTAGTATTGATACAAAATGGTGAGATATCTGTATATAAACATACGATATCTTCAACTAATCAGTTATTTGCTGCTTAAGTTACCCACATTTTTAACGGATATTGTTTTAAGCTGAACATAAAGACAATTGTACGCTTATAGCGCCATAAGTTAGGTAAAACAAGCAGTTTATTTTCAATTATTCAGAAGTTAGCTGTGTAAAGAAGAAAAAATCGTACACTATGCAGCTTATAGAAAATATTTCGTCTAATATTCAGCGTTTTGCTGGGAAACTGCTTTGCTTAAATACTGTTATACAGGACAATGCAAAAACGTCAGCTACTGTGCAGCTAATAGCTGTTTCAATTACTTTTATTTGAATATCGCTTATTTAGCAGATTCTACTCTTGATTACTATTCAGCTTGAAGAAATATTGCGAACTTTATACAGAATTTATTTAGCTTATAACATTATTTTAATTTAAGAACTCTCTTATCTATACTAATATTATACAGAGGAAATATTTGATTGTTTGTTTGTTTGTTTGCATTGAATAGGCTCCGATACTACTGAACCGATTTGAAAAATTTTTTCACCATTAGGAAGCTACATTATCCTCAAAGGACATAGGTTATATTATATTTTCAAAAAAATAGGGATCCTTACTGAAACTCAAATAATGTAACCCAAGGTGTAAAAAAATACCTAAAATGTTATTTACATTGCGTGCGCTGCGTAAACTATTGATGATATAATAAAATAATGTACTACGACTTTGCAAAACACATAAATATTTACTAAAAGTGTCGCGACAGCATATGTTTAGACATAATATTGTAGTTATGCCACACTATGTGTTCTTTTATTTTAAAAATTTAATTGAAATGCCGCTCGCTATAAAATGCTCTTTATTTGTATGTTGGTATTAATCCTTATAAAAATAAATAACTTCATATTCAAGACTGCTTTAATATCTTTATAAAACTTTTCGAATTAAGCAATTCGGGCATTCCATTCAAAAGATATCACGAGTTTAAAAATGTAAGTATTAGAAAAAAGTTTCGTGGTCGCCGCTCATCCTGCTCAGCTAGCTAGCTAGGCAGCACCTTATGCGATGTAGGCGTCACTGGGGTACGGGCCGTACGGGCGGGGAGTCAATGAAAAAAAAAACAGAAAGTTTAATAATAAGTTATAAAATCAATCAATATCTATAGTTGTGTATGCTGTATGACAGCAATGCAGACTGGTTTTCCAGTCTCGGTGGACATTCCATCTACTGGTAATTTAGGTCCGTATTACCTAAATTACCAAGCTTGATCTATACTTAAGTATTGATTGTCTCTTTCTATCGCTATCAAAATGACAAAGACGACTGCTGCTTAAGTATAGATCAGTCTGAGTCGCGTTCTATAATACGGACCTTAGATGCACATTGCATAAGTGCTCAGAGCATTTCAGGCATTAGAATACCCTCTTCGTATATAATACACTAGCTGATGCCCGCAACTTCGTTTGCGTGTTAATTTTTTTTTGTACAGAGTACACAGATTGAAAACGTCTATCTTACGTGATTTAGATTTTTACATACAAAAGATTTTTCCCGCTAACTCCGGTCCCCGTGGGAATTTTGCAATATCCTGTTGCAACTAAACTTAAAATTTACTAAGGTACCTGCACGCCAAATTTCAAGCGTCTAACTTAAGCGGTTTAGATTTTTCATACAAAAGGATTTTCCCGCTAATTCCCGTTCCCGTGGGAATTTCGGGAATTCCTTTCTTAGTGCACCTCTACGGTACCTAAGCTACGTTTTTTCCAAATTTCAAGTGCCTACGTTTAGCCGTTTAGGCTGTGCGTTGATATGTCAGTCAGTCAGTCAGTTTCTCCTTTAATATAAGGTCCTAATTTATTAGTGACTTTCCTTCAAAGACGTTATTGTATAGGTTAATAGTATTCCAAAAAACAACATAAAATTTAATTATCTTAAAATAAAATGTAGCAAAAAAAATAAAAAATAAAATTTCCATTTAAAGATAAAGGAACGGTTCTCTATCACTTGAAGCCGGCCACTCCCCGCTCGCCCGCTCTACTACTGCCATTATTATTTACGTTTGAATGGGTGGGTTTATTCGTCATAGTAATGAAAAAATATAAGAAAATTTTTCAAGACCTTTTCAATTTAATATTATTCCTTTGTTTTTTGACTCAAATGATATATTTTGACCTACACAATAACGTGTTAAAAGGAAAGTCACTAATAAATTAGGACTTTATATATTTAGATACTTCGATAGGGCTACCGTTATGCTATTTTAGATTTAAAACATTTATTTTTTCATAACTTAATAGAAAGACTTAAATTTAATATCTTAGGTTACAAGCATAGCCAAATCTGGATTAGCAAATATTCGTCTGTTTAAAGGTTTTTTTATCTATGTAAAAACATGAATATTCTTTTCAACTTACGCCTTTAGTAAGTGAGTAATTCAAATCAAAAATTTGTATTTTTACAGCACCATTGTATTCTATGTATACTTTTCTGCAGCTTTCTATGTAATACCTATCAATGTCAAGTGTATAAGATCTCAACTTTCATTTGTTTAGTTAGGAATCAACAGGAAATAAACGTTAGCAAATGCTTATATAAACACAAAAATATATGGCATTTTTATTTTTATTTAAACTGGTTTAATTACATTTCAGCTGTGTAACAAACACACATGCAGGCACAATCAAGAGCTCATCAAGTAAGCATGAAAAATAAACTCTATTCCCTCATAATAAGAGAGAAAGTTATTCAGTTTGATGTGTCCCTGTACTCAATTAATATTTACATCTTTTGATATATTATAATAATAATTTAGAAATGAAAATTACCTTTGGCCATAGACAGGACACCAGTAGCTTTAATTATTTTTACTTAAATTTTAAAAAAAAACATGAAGTTTTGCTTATTTATTTTGCAGCCACAAACCTCAATAACCTACCCCCCAAAATGGCGATGAACTTTTTGTGATTAAAATGTTTTTGTTGATAATTTGTAGATATATTTAGTCAGATGGGAGTGTTCGTTTACTGGTGCATGAGCAGCTAGCGGGAGTATAATTTAAAGTCCGAAACCCGTATCACTATACTTTTATTTCTTTCTTACTTATTTATTCTTTTATTTTACGCGTATACTAATGTGAAGGAATTATGTACTGAAGCATTAATTGTTATGACCGACGCGGGCGGCGGCTGGAAAACCACTGTCGTTTCCCTCGCTCCTCTGAGCTCGGGCGACGTGCAAAACGCCGCGTCAACATAATGTGTCACCACATCATTCCTCCACTTAAAAAAAAAAAATCCTTAAAATATCTTAAAATTAAAACTTACTCTAAATATCTTAACAGTACGACACAAGTACAATGTAAGTCAACGGAATTTGCTGATGCTATATCTACGGTCGCCGTCTCGCCCGCTGTGACGCGATAAGCGAGGAATGTAAAACGACTCTTTTAATAAACGACGTTCGTAAATGAATTCTCAAACTTACTTGCAATATCACGCTATGTTTTTTATAAGGGTAGGCAGAGCATCATCCTAACACAAATTTTCAAATTAAATTTTCTTACTGAAATCAAAACTTCTTTTATTTTACTGTGTCCACCAACTAATCCTAACATTTACCTTGAAATATTAAAATTGTAACACTTAACCAAGACACTTAAACTAGGAATACACTACTTTAGCTGTTGTTGTTTGTGCTTCAGGTTGTACACTTTCCACTTTAATCACTAGTAACGTGTTTACGTCCGTAATTAGCTTTGTAATAAACTTTCCAACTCTTCTTCTCAGCTGTCAAAACAACAAGTAGCCAACGGTGATACATAACAATACCAAAATCGTAATTATTAGTATTCCATAACTGTCGCTTAACTGTTTCTCTACCGTTGCTTGATTTATAACCAAATTTTCTTTACTTTCTTTAGTTGTTTGATTTCCCATTTTCTTTACTTTATTTTTTACTAGGTATGTCACTGAACCAAAATTTAAATTATTTCAAGTTAATATTCTTCGACGTCTCTGAATAAAATGATGTTACCCATTGTTTCGACTTCTCTTAATATATACTTGACTTAACTGAGTATGCTTATTTATTTATCCTTAAAAAATACAATAAACGCACGTACTTACTTACTAAGCTAGTTCCTATTTTATTTCATTATTTTATTTCATTATTTCATATTCATTTATTTCATTATTGCATAAATCTTACTGGTTTCCTACTTATTCTACCACTACGCGTAATTTTAGCGTCAGGGCTGTCACAAACCTTTTCTTTTTCTGACTCTATTGTAAGCGTCACCAACGTACATGACCAATAAAAATCAGAAACACTTTCAGAGGTTGGACTCATCATTGGTAAAATATGGCCTACACGCCCGGACGGCCTCCCTACTCCCCTCACAGCCGTCCCAAGCCTCGCATCAAAAGAAACAATTGAAGCGTTGTTCTGTCCAAAGGAAACTTTCTTAGGACACGACTACTCTCCTCAACTGCCCAGCAACGAATGTCCCCATCAGCAAAACTTCCCTTCCTTCACTGTACAACGGCTAACTCGCTTCTGCCTCGAAGTCTCGGGAAGTCTTCTCGAGCGCCGGAGGAGCGCTCAGGGAAGCCGCATCGGGGCGAACCCCATGGCGGCGAAAAT
Source organism: Aproaerema taeniolella (assembly GCA_949987775.1). Classification (NCBI taxonomy): domain Eukaryota; kingdom Metazoa; phylum Arthropoda; class Insecta; order Lepidoptera; family Gelechiidae; genus Aproaerema; species Aproaerema taeniolella. Next base: position 27,857,905 of record OX465243.1, read on the forward strand.
CTGTCGCGGCCTATGAAAATAGGCCGGTCGTTGGGACTGCCTCTGACCCTACATGCGTGTAGGGTGAGGGGACTATTCTGCTCCCCCCGATAGGGAAGGCAAGAGCGCACCTTCGGCTGTCATAGGGAGCATTTTGGGGGACGCGGGCGGGCGGGAAGAGGCGACGCTACCATACAATGGCTACGCCGACAGTTCCCGCCCATCCGCTGTCTGTCAGGTAAGTCTGTCACTGGGCCCTCTCACACGGCCCTGTGGTTGGAACACAACGCGTAACGTGTGAGAGTGACCCATTCATCAGTCATGCAACTATCAGCGGCCGTCGGCCCGCTACAGTTACATGACTGAGTTGGAATGTCAAGGGGGAGCTAAGGGGGAAGCAGCACTCGTTTGGTGGTACCATACAGTGATAACAGGGGAAGGAAGGACTGCAATTGAAGGTGCGGGCAGAGATCTCTCTGCCCGCTGTGAAGCCAAGCCTCCTTTTTTTTTTTTCCCATCGAGGGAGGGAGGGACGCGAGATAGAGACAACCTATTTTGCTTCCCATGACCCACCACCGCGTACGCGGATTGGTCGCCGCCATGGGAAGCAATATGGGACGGGTGGCAGCCTGGTGGAGCCTTGCAGCCGTCCCGCCACAGGGCTAAGAGACAAGCTGCCCAGCTCCACCTCGCCCACCTTGGTCTTGCGTGGAGGGATCTACGGGGGGATGATAGAGTGGTTGTGTCACCCCGCGGCCTCAGCCCTGGGGAAAGTCGAGCGGGGAGGTGTCTTGGTTGGTTCTGGTGTGTCTGCCTCAAGCTCTCGGCCCCGGGGGGGGGTCGGGCGAGACAGAACGATGTCAAGTCCGGGGGTGCGTCGAGTCCGGTGGGGGCTGCCTCGCGCCCTCAACCCTAGGGGAGGTCGAGCGAGGCAGCGTAGAGTCTTGATCGGTGGTGGTGTCATCGTCCGGTGGGATGAGCTCTCTTGGGAGAGCTCTGCAGCGACGGTCAGGGGGGCGGGCGTGGAGGGGCGCGATGTCGCGCAGATGTTCGAACGCGGAGTTATCCGCGCGGTCGAACATCCTCCTAGCCAGGCGGACGATGAAGTCGTCCAGGCTGTCGAGTTTGAGGTCGCGCCGGATCACGTCGTTACGAACGTAGCGGCCGGCGTTGACTATGTTGCGTAGGCACTGGTTCTCCTGGGCTCGGAGGCGGCGTTTCTGCGACTCGCAGACCAGTGCATACCATGCCGGTGCCGCATACGTTAGACGCGATCGGATATAGGTCTTGTATACCATGAGCTTGGTGTGGAGTGGGAGCTTCGAGGCGAAGACGGGGCGCAACCTAGCGCTCGCGACTTTGGCCTGGACGACGGTGTTGTTCACGTGGGCGCGCATGGTAAGCCGGCGGTCGATAGTGACCCCCAGATACTTTACCTGATTGGCCCACGGAAAGGGCTGTCCTTGTAGGGTCAGTTGGGGCGGCGGGATTCTCCATAGTCCGGTAGCCATGGCCTGCGTTTTGGCGACATTCACGGACATCCGCCATCGCGCTAGCCACTGTGGTAGGGAGTCGAGAGTGGGCTGCATCTTCGTCGCAGCGTGGACCAGACGATACGACGACGCGAGGTACGCCGTGTCGTCTGCGAAGAGAGCGAGCCTGACGTCACCTACCACGGGGATGTCGTCCGTGAAGAGTGCATAGCAGGCCGGGGAGAGGCAGCTTCCTTGGGGAACGCCCGCTCGGACAGGGCGCTCGGTAGAGACCGCATCCTCAACAGCCACCTGGATTCTGCGGTCCTTTAGAAAAGAGGAGATCACTCGGATGATGCGGCGTGGCGCGTCCGACCGCGATAGCTTGTACAGCAGCCCCTCGTGCCATACGCGGTCGAACGCTTTCTCCATATCCAGCATCACCACGACCGTGAATTCCCGCTTGTTGTGGCAGGTGGCCAGGTGGTGGAGGACACGGGTGAGCTGCAAGGTGGTGGAGTGGCCCTGCCTGAAGCCGAACTGCTCCGGGCGGGGGGTGATGTGCGGGACCAGATGTGTGAGAAGCAGTTTCTCGAAGACTTTGGACAGTGTGTCGAGGAGGGTGATGGGCCTGTAGTTTTGGGGGCGTTTCGGATCCTTACTCGGTTTCGGTAGCAGGATAACGCGGCCTAGCTTCCAAGAGGTCGGAAAGCTACCTGTGCGAAGAATGCCGGTGTACAAACGCGCGACTGCTGCCACCGTTTTAGGCGGAAGGTGGCGCAGCGCAGCGTTTGTGATGCGGTCGGGGCCAGGTGCTTTCCGTGGCTTCGTCTTGAGAAGGGCGCGTTGCACTTTGCCGGGCGAGAAGACGATCGGGTCTTCCCCCGTGACTACAGGTGCCGCTAGGTACTCACGCAAGTGGGTAAGGACCTCCTCCTCGTGTGTGGGGTCACCGCAGGGGTTCGGTGAAAACTGCTTCTCCAGGCTGTCATCGAACAGTTCCGCCCTGTCCTTTGCTTTGTAGTGGGGTTGGTCGTTGTTGTCAAGCAGCGGCCTTACCGGTGATGGTTCGGCAGACAGCTGCCTGCAGAGTCGGTGGGCAGATGGGACGCCTCCCTCCTCTACCTCTAGGAGGTGCTGGTCCCATCGTGATGCGGCGTCGTCGATGAGCTCTGCTTTCACCCTCTTCACTAAGGCATTGAGCTTGGACTTGAGGGTTGGGCAACGAGTACGCTGCCAGTCGCGTCTCAGGGTGCGCTTCTCAGCAAGTAGTAACTTAAGCCGCTGCGGGAGAGGGGTAATCCTCTCTCCGGAGCGGGTGGGCTGAGAGGCGGATTGAAGTGCACCCTGAATCGCCGCGGTCAGCTCCTCCGTGGCTGCATCGACGTCCTCCAGGGCGGTGATCGCCCTGCTGGGGGTGTACTCGGTGAGTGCGTCCGTGAACCCCTCCCAGTCTGTGCGCATGCGCGGGGCGGGAGGGGCAACGTGGACCGGGCAGAGATCCAGGACGCACAAGACAGGTCGATGGTCCGATGGTAGGTCGGGCATTACCTCCAAATGTGGTGAGATATGCAGGCCGCGGTAGACCACTATGTTCAGGACCTCGCCTTTCCCGCTGACTGGATCGTAGCGGGTCGGCTCGTCAGGTCCCAGGCAGTCGTAGTGGTGGTCCACGGCGTCCTGCATAAGGCGGCGTCCGTTGGGGCAGGTGGTGGTTGAATTCCAGGCCGAGTGCTTGGAATTCAAATCACCTGCCAGCAGTGTGGAGTGGGAGGAAAGCAAAAGACTACGAACCTCCCCGGGCTGCAGTGGGACGACTGGTGGTTTGTAGGCGGTGTAGAGGCGAAGGTCACCGCTGCCTGTGTGCACGTCAACCCCAAGCGTGTACACAGTCGTCGTCTGGGAGAGGGGGACCGGCTGGTGAACTACCCGGCGGTGGACTAGTATCAACAGCCCTCGGTATGCCTTGCCGAGGGGGGATACTTCGTCCTTGTGGTAGGCCAGGTAGTTCGGGATCTTGAAAGGCTCCTGGGAGCTCAGGTGGGTCTCGTTGATGAGTGCGATGTCGATATCCTGCTCGCGTAGAAAGTTCGCGAGCAGGCGCCGCTTAGTCGACAGCGATTGGGCGTTCCAAAAGACCAACCTGAGCTTATGGGTCATTGGTTCTGCCGGGCTGCGTGGCTATCTTGGGAGTGGACCTGCTGTCGATGCACTCATTGAGCAGCCTTAGCGCTAGCTCAATTTTTGCATCGACTGTTAGGTCCGGACTAACCTCTATGGGTGTCTTGGACGATGATGGTTGGGCGGGCGGTGCTCGAGCAGGAGCCCGGGTGGACTGGGTCCATGCCGGCTGCGCCCCGGCGGGCTGCGCCTGGTCGGGCCGTGCCTGGGCGGGCTGAGCCCGGGCGGACTGCGTCCCGGCGTGCTGTGCCTGGGCTGGCTGCGCCTGGGCGGACCGCGCCCGGGCAGGCTGGGTTCTGTTCCTGCCTCCACGCCCCATCTTCCTGCGGGGGATGGTAGGCTGCGGGGCGGCTGTTACATTGCGCCTCGGCGGGCCGTTAGCCGGCGCCATCAGCGATGACGGCGCCGCCTCCTCTACTTGAGGGCGACTCACCGCAGCGCGGGTGGTGGGGCCTAGGCGGGCCACTGTCCCGGCCTTCTTTTTTTTTTGCCCCTGACTTTGGCTACAGAATCATTTTTGTGCTCGGTCTATGACCCTGACCGTTACCAGCACTAAACTCGCCTGCCCGGTCCATAACATTGACCGTAACCTGCAGAATCATTTTTGTGCTCGGTCCATGACTTTCACCTTGACCAGCACTAAACTCGCCTGTCCGGTCCATGACATTGACCGTTCTATCTATCTATGGAGGGGACGCCCGTCAGGCACAGGCGGGTGATCAGTCCACTTATTTGGGACCATTTCACCCAATTCCTCACAACAGCGCGTGAGTTTTACCTCTGCACTGACAGTTCCACCTCTTTGAACCTACCCGAAGCTTTAGCAAACCCGATTATATCCTTTATGTTAAGCTCTTGTATTTGTTCTTCTTTTACCTCATCCATGCCTATTGTCTCCCATCTTACCAGCGCATACATTGGACACTCAGTCAGGAAATGGAGACTTGTTTCCTCCTTGTCACATTCTGGGCATGTGGGATCACTTTTTAGGTCCATTATTGCTAGGTGTCGGTTCAAGGGACAGTGTCCCGTGAGCAGACCCACTACAATCCTGATGTCCTTTCTATTTAGCTTTAGAAGTTGCTTCGACTTTCTTTTTTCATATGTCTTAAGGAAGATTTTTGCCTGGCGGCACTGTTTGTTGTGCTTCCATCTTAAATTGGCTTCTTCTGTTATCTTGCTTATTATTCCTTTACTGATTTTACTTGATATAGGTAACCTGGGTTCCAGGCCAATAAATGTCTCATCGGCCCCTTTCTTTGCTAGCTCGTCTGCAATCTTATTACCTATATGTCCTTCGTGCCCCGGCACCCAGGCAATGGTAACTTTAGTCTTTTTGGCTAAGGCGTTAATAGCCTCCTTACATTCTGTTACTAGGGCCGAGTTAGTTTCGGCTCTGTTTAGTGCCTTCAAAGCAGCCTGGCTATCACTATATATTATGATGTTCTCTTTGTTTTCAGTGATCATGCTGTCTATGATTCTAACTCCCTCTGTAATAGCAAGCACCTCAGCCTGGAAAACGCTAGCGCATCTTCCCAGGTGCATGGTAACTTGGCCGTCTATCTGGTTCATGATGTGTATTCTCAGTCCTGATAGTTTTGTTGTTTCTTTCCTGGAGCCGTCAGTGTAACACACTATCTTTGGATCTTGTATGTCCAAGCTCCAGCTTTTTCTAGCTCCTATATGGATCCTGTATTTTTCTGTCAAAGATTACTTTTTCCTGATGAGGTCATTATTAGAAAGTATCATTGACAACTTCTCTCCATACTTTCCATCTAATATGGTGTGTCCTTTATCCATGAAATTCCCTTTCTATTCAAGGGTTGATTTCATCCTATACCATTGCTCCATAGCTCTCTTTTAAACTTCCAAGTCCCGAGGATGCAATCCCAATAATACATCTAAGGCAGCTGATGGAGTGGTTCTCATCGCTCCTGTGATCACTAGGGTTGCCAGTCTTTGTACTTTCGCTAGTTCATTCCTGTTTGCTTGTATGGTGGTTTTATGCCACCAGACAATTGCTCCGTCTGTTACTCTTGGAATTATGATTGCTTTGTATATCCACATCATGACATGTGGCTTGGTACCCCAGGTTTTGCCTACAGCTCTTTTGCATTGCATGAGTGTGATTTTTGCTTTATCGCATTGTTCTTTTATGTATGTGTTGAATTTAAGAGAGTTATCGATTGATATCAATTGTTACCTGCAGAATCAATTTTGTGCTCGGTCCATGACTTTGACCGTGACCAGCACTAAACTCGCCTGCCCGGTCCATGACATTGATCGTTACCTGCAGAATCATTTTTGTGCTCGGTCCATGACTTTGACCGTTACCAGCACTAAACTCGCCTGCCCGGTCCATGACATTGACCGTTACCTGCAGAATCATTTTTGTGCTCGGTCCATGACTTTGACCGTGACCAGCACTAAACTCGCCTGCCCGGTCCATGACATTGACCGTTACCTGCAGAATCATTTTTGTGCTCGATCCATGACTTTGACCGTTACCAGCACTAAACTCGCCTGCCCGGTCCATGACATTGACCGTTACTTGCAGGTTTGTGTAACGTTCACGGCTGTTGCGTAGATCTTCAGAAGGCCAAACCCTTGAACTTGTCCTTGACCTCGCTATTGACCTCTGCATCCGACATCATCCACGCTTCTGGGGTCTTGGGCCACGTCGCCGTCTCTCTAACCCTGCTGCCATCGGTGGGGTAGCCAAACGTCTGCTCGACGCTTCATCATTTTGCTGCATGTTCTCTGAAACTCACAAAAAAAACAAAACGCAAACATCCATTCTTTCTGCTAATAAAATTACAGTTACGTTACGAATGTATTCAATCTAGAACAAACTGTAGTGTAGGTAGGGTAGGTATTAAATATAACTAGAATATTAAATAATATATTCAAATAATATCAGGTAACATTTCAAGATCGGTTCTTTAAAATGAGTCTACGTGTCTTTTTATATGGAAAGAAATATATCAAATTAATTCAGTAATATCATATTATATTCACAGAAGCTTGACACCATTTTCGTGCCTCCATCCATTACATGTAACACGAAACCTACCTACGTCATAATTAGTATTTAAGCTCCCCTAAATTTAAATAAACAGTAGTAGTTAACCAGATTCGGTGTCTTACTTATCTACTCGCCTTGCTAACAACATCACAAAATAAACAAAATTCAAACTAGCAAACTATAATGAAAATGTATAAGGCATTTATAAAAGTGGTCATATCTTCAAAACGGCTACTCCTAGCGCAAAAATAACCAATTTTCGGGCCCCCTTTAAGAAACCCCTACACACAGTTCAAGTAATCCGGTGCCACCTGTAAGGTTCCGTTAAATATTTTAGCAATTTTTGCACTTTATTAAATATTTTTAAATGTTTAACTTAAATTAAATAGTTCGATGAATGACTCTTTCCGGTACAACTACTGGCAGACAAAACAGTAGCAAAGTTTAGTGGCTATAACTTCATGCGAAATTCAAAACGGGAAGGGGAGTTTGGCTGACGGGGACATTCGTTACCTGGCAGTTGAAGAGAGTAGTCGTGTCCTTAGAAAGTGTAGTTAACGGAAGTGTCCGTTAAAATAGTGAGATCTAAAATATAATTAAATTTTACATTACCACGAAGTGGAAATATACGTTTAAAAGAGGTCTGGTGTTTCCTTTGGATCGATGCACGCCTTACACCTCAGAAGCTGAAAAGGACAACGCATAAACGCGTAAGTAACACGCCTTAATTGTTTTAAAGGAAACCCTTTTGATGTAGATATTTTATGTATAATTAGATACAACGGCAATAACCAACCTACCATAAAAGAAAATCATTATGAAGGTAGATGGTTAACTATTTTTAGTTATTTTAAAATTCTATATTTTGGCAGAGCTATTTTTACAGCTATTATGTGCAATTGGTAGAATAGTCCTTCTTTTACATAGAATGACGTCATCGATGTCTTAAGATACCGACTCGGTACCTGGGAATTTATTTATTCACATAAATGTACTTCTTTGAACAATAATTTTGAGTGCTTTGAATTTTTCTCTCTACCTACATTCAATCTATGATCGAGAACAAAACTGTAACCGACGGAATCAAATATGCTGGCACCGGATTACTTGAACTATGTGTAGGGGTCTCTTAAAGGGGGCTCGAAATTTGATTATTTTTACGCTAGGAGCAGCCGTTTTGAAGATATTACTACTTTTTTGAATTCCTTATATATTTCGATTGTTTTTTTTTTCTAGTTTGAATTTTGTTTGTTTGTTCTACATTGAATACATTCGTAACGTAAATGTAATTTTATAAGCAGTTAGAATGGAGGTTTGCGTTTTGTTTTTTTTTTTGTGAGTTTCAGAACGTGGCAGGCAGCAGGGAGCACGCGCGGCTCCTGCCGCAGTTTGGGTGCTCGCAGCCAAGGGAGTGTCCGCGGCCGCGGTCGCAGCCGCTGCCTGCGGGAGCGGGTACGCCTGCGGGAGCGGGTACGCCGGCTGGAACGGGGTCTGGAGATAACGCGAGATGGCGGGCATCGGAGGCAGCGGAGCGGGCGGCGTGGTCAGCGGAGCGAGCGGCGTGGTTAGCGGAGCGAGCGGCGTGGTTGGCGGAGCGAGCGGCGTGGTCGACGGAGCGAGCAGCTTGGTCAACGGAGCGAACAGCGTTGTCAACGGAGCGTGCAGCGTGGTCGACGGAGCGAGCAGCGTGGTCAACGGAGCGAGCAGCGCGGTCTAAGCAGCGATGGCGCTAGACTGGAGGGACGCAACGCGCGGGACTCTGCGAGCGCCGGACACCAGGATAAAAGGTCATGTAGCCCTTCATTTTTCAACTAATGACTTGTTACAAATTGCAAAGTCTATAAAAGATTTGCTACCATCTCAGCCGTCAAATTCGATCAATAAATGTGCATCGGTTTATGGCTGGGATGAGAAGACGACCGTCCATTTACCATGCAAAAATTAACGGGACGCGCTAAGAAGAGTTTGAATTGATCGACGGGTCCTGGGTTCGATTCCCAGTCGGGGCAAATATTCGTGTAAAAAGAAAATGATGTTCTCGGGTCATGGGTGTTTGTTTGTTTGTATGTATATTCAGAGAGACCCACGACACAAGGGAAAACCTTGATGTGGGCCCTGAGTGTTTAGCGTTTATTTATTTAACTTTTGTTAGAAATTTGCTCTTTAAAATCAGTGTAAAATAACGGGTAGGCACGCATCATCCACAGTATCGGCGATCCAAAAAAAAATTAGGTTAGGCACACTAGATTTACGGTGCGTTAAACCAGATCAACTTTTGAATTTTTACTTACGCAGAAGCCTAATTTAAGGCACAAATCTGGATCCACTTCTGAAAGTAGGTCCAACAACAGACAGAAGAACCAGGCTTATTAGTTATAACTGCAAAGAAGCTGGCCATATTCCAACTGTCCCAAACCTCTAGTCAAGTGTACCCAAAGTCAGAAGATATAACACACTACCGAAACCTGTCGAGTTAAAAAGGCATCTGAATCGACGAAGGTTTCCACAATCGCCAAAAGTCATGGTCGAAATAGATTTATTTCATATATTTTCCTTTATTAATATGAGACGGGTTAGCTCTTGACCACAATCTTGACCACGATCATAGATGAGGTCGACGATGGAACATTCAGGACATTATCTAAAATAGGTCAAGTTACAATAAAGGATTTAAATACATTCATACATATTCGTTCTTCTGACTCTACTCCTAAGGTCATCTTTCCCAGAGAAGAATAGGCAAGAGCGCTCTTGTAAATCTCATTACAAGTCTCATTTTCAAATTTTGACTAAATCTGAAATAACTCTAGAGCTAAGTAGTTTATTCCCATGGCTGCAAAACTATGTGCATTTCAAGTTCTGGTCCAAATGAAATATAGTGAACATTGACGGCACAATCCTGGAGAAGCATTTATAGATTAACGTAGGGAAATAACGTTGATTAAACAAATAAGTTTCGCGAAACTGGGTGTTTAACACGACAGTGTTCCTCTAATGATGAAAGGTTGTGGTTATAACCTTGTACGGTCACTTGGATCAGATTTGTGTCTGTCGATTGACGGTGCTGGTGCAACGGTTTCGTGTATGTCCCAAAACGTTGCTCGAAAAGCCAATGCTGATCGGAAAACCAAGTTGCAGTTTTTGTATATCGGTGTCAAAATGCCAGGCTCATTATTAGAATAGATAGTTTATTCCTACATTATCGATTTCATAATTACAATGGATGTCAAAAAGTAATAAGAATAACACTCCCGTCAAAAATAAAAATGTATCGTCAAGGGTGACGAAAGGTTGAATCGAATTATGATGGTGGGACACAGTAAGCTTTTCGGTATGACAAGCGTTAGAGCAGCGACCGAAACCCCTTTTTCTGGCAGCTTACGGTTAGATACGAAGATTGTAAGGAAACCGAATGATCAGTATGTTGTAGTAGTATACACGGTCAAAAATGTTTCCTTTTCTGTAACAGTAACTCCATGCTCTAAACCGCGTAAGCTTCAGGAAAACTTCGTATTTCCTCGGGCTAAGAAACTGAAGGATATACATAGGACTTTAGAGATCAGCCAGACTGTTAGAACTTCATCAACGCTATGACCGACTCTGAAACGCAAAATCCAGTAAAATCTATATTCCACTTACGTTGAGATAGATAGATAGATAAAACCTTTATTTAACTGACACATTACACACAATTACAAAAATTAAAAAATAAAAACATTTGTATTTTAACGATTGAGTTGTTTCCCTCACTATTGTTGCTTTACACGTTATATAGATAGATTAAACGACTTGACAACCCTTACTCTCAAGTCTCAAATATATATATTTCATCTAGGTTCATAAATTTAGAGTAACTAAATTTAATTTGTACCAGTTAGCTTCCTCTGATTCACTAGCCTAGAATATGTGCAGTATTGGGTTGGCCTTGTGTGCCGCTTTAGGAAAGCCTTGTGTGCCGCATTAGGTTGGCCTTGTGTGCCGCCTTAGGAAGGCCTTGTGTGCTGCTTTAGGCTGGCCCTGTGTGCCGTAGTTAGCTGGCCCTGTGCGCCAAAGTGAGACTGGCCCTGTGTGCCGTAGTTAGTCGGCCCTGTGTACCAAAATTAGACTGGCCCAGTGTGCCGTAGATAGACTATCCCTGTATAACCAGCATGACCAGTTGTAGTATTTCAGTCGGGGTAACTCTCTGACAATGCTATACTTGGCTGCAAAATAATGATTAATAAAAAAAAAAAATATTGACTTGAGCGGTCCAAATAATGTTCTCGCTTGAGGTTATTTGTTGTTATAATTAGAAGTGTATGACAATACATACATATTAGTCTAGAATATGTGTTTCTTTACATATAAACCCTGTCGGGCATTGCAACAATGGAACGGCAGGCGGACTGGCATTATTGTTAATTTAATTGTTTTATTTATTAATTTGTGCCTAATTCTAGAAAAGTATATCTATGTTTTTGCCATCGCTATGCTAACCGTTTTTCTGACTCCCGCATACAAAGGTCCGTATCGTGTAGTAAAAGTTATAAGTAACAATTGGTGCAAGGTTGCTCCTACATCTGGATTTAAAGGGATGAAAAAAATGTACGACCTTGGTTGCCACTGAGAGAATGCAGTCGTGGATACATATAGCGGTACTAGAGGTCAATGATAATGCGGACGAAGTCGATACTGTAGATGAAGAAGTTGTCTATTATAAGTGAGGAATTTTTACTCTAGTTGATTTATACTTGTGTTTATTATATTATTTTGTTTAAAGTTGGAATATGATACTCAGTCCACTTATGTATTTGTTTCAGGTCATTGGCGGATGTCGAAAGGATAAGGCTACCGTCTAGCCTGGGACAAATACACAAATATAACGGATTGGATGGATAATTGGATGGATAATTGGATGGTTAATCGGATGGTTAATCGGATGGTTAATCGGATGGTTAATCGGATGGTTAATTGGATAGTTAATTGGATGGCTAATTTAATAGATAAATGGATGGATAATTTGGATAGATATCGGATGGATAACTTGATGGATAAATCGGTTAGATATCCGAATAGTTAATCGGATAAGGAAATGGATACGTATTTTGATAAATAAATAGCTATAAGTGTACCTATTTGAGTATCAAGTTGTTTATGACCTTTTGTGATTTAATTCCAAAGATATATACTTTATATTACGTTGTATATTCACAAACAAAATTATCATTAACAGCTAGTCACCTAATCATAATTATGGTTGGATATGTCAGTATTTGTTTTGTAAATTGATTTAAAATGGTTGGATTAGATGTTGCACTTTGTTAAGTAGCGGTAATTTATCTAAGCTATTGAATTGTAAAATTTTGTTCGTCTATACAGCATTCTGGGGTAAGATAGATTAAATTTATTTTATAGATTGCTATTTTATTTATTTATTGCTATTTATTGTTGGACTTTGTTTTTTTAAGTTAACATTTAATACATTAAATATATATACTTTTGATACGTACTTGGATACATAATAGTAGATAAGGCAACAAGGGGATAAACAGTGTAATATGTCACGGGCAGCATATTAAATTCTGAGCGTAATGAATGAGTCTGTAGTTAATTAAGATGTTATGTTAAATCCTGAATGAAGCGAAGGATTCAAGTCTGCCTAAGACTAAGACACATACACCTACTGTGAGGTTAAATAAAAAAATAAATTATAAATTCATCCAATCAATAATGTTTTGAGCCTCCGTTTCTATGTCAGAGTCGCTGGAATTAAATCAAGTTTTTATACTAAATATTTTTAATAAGGCAATAAGGCTGCCGGATTGTACACTACATTATGAACATTTGTTTTTGTTTAATGTTATGTTTTTTTTTATGTGCAATAAAGAGTATTGTATTGTATTGTAATAAAAGTAAAATCTGTTTGATGTGTCAATAGATTTTACTTTCGAAATTAATTTTGATAGAAGTTTTTGTTGAAATTTTGGCGTTCCATTTTTAAATGTTACTAATGCCCAAGGGAAGTTCCATAAAATTTTATTTCCCTTAAGCTATAATGGCTTACTTTTAAATATAGTGTATAAAAATATTTTTTATTACTGGTTAGGGCTAGAAAATCATTATTAGCTAAAGTACAGGGATGTCCTAATCAGCCAAGTGTAAGGTTTACAACGGTGCGTGTATGAGGGCATACACGTTATCAGGATGGTCAAGTGTAAGATTCCGTTAAATATTTTAGCAATTTTTGCACTTTATTAAATATTTTAAAATGTTTAACTTAACTTAAATAGTTCGATGAATGACTCTTTCCGGTACAACTACTGGCAGACAAAACAGTAGCAAAGTTTAGTGGCTAACTTCATGCGAAATTCAAAACGGGAAGGGGAGTTTGGCTGACGGGGACATTCGTTACCTGGCAGTTGAAAAGAGTAGTCGTGTCCTTAGAAAGTGTAGTTAACTGAAGTGTCCGTTAAAATAGTGAGATCTAAAATATAATTAAATTGTACATTACCACGAATTGGAAATATACGTTTAAAAGAGGTCTGGTGTTTCCTTTGGATTGATGCACGTCTTACACACCATATTTTATTCCCTCGGTAACAGTTTTGTTCTCGATCATAGATTGAATGTAGGTAGAGAGAAAATTTCAAAGCACTCATAATTATTGTTCAAAAATGTACGTTTACGTATGTACAGGTACCGAGTTGGTATTTTAAGACATCGATTACGTCATTCTATGTAAAAGAAGGACTATTCTACGAATTGTACATAATAGTTGTAAAAATAGCTCTGCCAAAATATAGAATTATAAAAATTACTAAAAGCAGTTACCTTCATAGTGATTCCCTTTTATAATTGGTCGATTTTTGCCGTTGTGTCGAATTAATCATGAAATATCTACATCTAAAGGAAACAAAATGATTAGGGCGTGTTACTCACGCATTTATGCGTTGTTCAATCCCGCTTCTGAGATGTAAGCGTCACCAACGTACATGACCAATAAAAATCAGGAATACTTTCAGAGGTTGGACTCATCATTGGTAAAATATGGGCTACACGCCCGAACGGCCTCCCTACTCCCCTCACAGCCGTCCCAAGCCTCGCATCAAAAGAAACAATTGAAGCGTTGTTCTGTCCAAAGGAAACTTTCTTAGAACACGACTACTCTCCTCAACTGCCCAGCAACGAATGTCCCCATCAGCAAAACTTCCCTTCCTTCACTGTACAACGGCTAACTCGCTTCTGCCTCGAAGAGGGGCGAACGTCTCCTTTTATAGGTGCTCCGCCCGGTGGGGCGAGCGCGCAGGTGTTGATGACTCAGTGAGCTAGCAACGCACAAAAGTGGCGTGATCGAGTCAGACCACGCACTGCGCCAACAAATAATCCAATAAAACGAACACAAAATAGCATACTGCTTACACTATTATTTTCTGACTTTTTTTAACATTAATAGATGAGAATATTCATATGCTGGCTTCAACCTATCTATAGATATAAATGCTTTTCTTCCGGGTAACTGAACTTAATAAACTTTGTCCGTCCTAGTAATAACTGAATAGGGTCCGTCGTAAGGTGGTTGTAACGGTTTTCTTACCGCGTCCACCCTTACGTAGACTTTTTTACATGTTTTTTAATCTTTACTGACAAATATCTTCCGACTATTTACGTTTTCTCTTTTACAAGGTTGAATTTCTTTGATAGCTTGCTTCAAATTCGTTACACAATTCTGAATATCAGTGTCTACCTTAATATCTGAATTGTAAAAATCCCCTGGTAACTTTAAAGTTGTACCGTAAACTATTTCTGAAGCACTAATGTTTGTGTCAACCCTAACTGCTGTCCTTAATCCTAACAAAACAGTTGGTAATTCATCTACCCATGATTTTGTTGAAAATCTAGCTGCCAAAGCTACTTTTAAAGATCGATGCCAACGTTCAATAGCACCATTACTTTGAGGATGATATGGGGTTGTCCTTATACGCCTCATTCCCAAGCGTTCCGTAAGGAGTGAAAAAAAGTTACTTTCGAATTGTCTACCTTAATCCGTAGTCACTTTTACAGGACATCCGAATCTTGTAATCCACCCTTCATAAAATACTCTACAGACAACCTCCGCCGTCATCTCTTTAATTGGAAATGCTTCTGGCCACCGCGTGTAACGGTCAATAATCGTTACTAAATATCTATAACCTTCGGGTGATGTGCTTAATGGGTCAATTATGTCTATATACACATGTTGAAAACGATCTACGACCTCAAATTTACCTAAATCGAATACAGTATGTCTCTGAATTTTAACTCGCTGACAGGCATTACAAGTCTTTGCCATATTCCTAACATCTTTATTCATTCCGGGCCAAAAATATCTTTTGTTAATAAGATTCAAAGTCGCTCTAACTCCAGGATGGCTTAAACTATGAAAAGTGTCAAAAACCATGCGTCTAAATTTTTCCGTTAAATATGGCCTGCATTGACTTGTTGACGTTTCACAAATAATTTGATCCGTGCTATCCGGTAAGGAAATATGTTTAAAAAGCAACTTGCCATTTGATTCGCATAACAATTGCGCAAGCTGTTTGTCACGGCTTTGGTCACGAGCTAATTCTGTGAAGTCTAACGCTGTGGGGCATGTTATTTCCTCCACGCGCGATAAGGCGTCAGCAACTACATTGTCACTGCCACACACGTGCCTATATAATGTCCGTTGTAAATTCACTAATGAACATTATATGTCACGCCCTTCTAGGTAACTCTTTTTCACTCCCTAGTTTACTAAATGCGCAAGTAAGAGGCTTGTGGTCAGTATAAACGACTAATTGACGACCTTTGACCATATAACGAAAGTGAGAAATCGCCAAATATATGGCTAAAAGCTCTCTATCATAATTACTATATTTCTTTTGTGCTTGTGACAATCGTTTAGAAAAATATCCTAATGGTTTCCAATCCTTACCTTCTTTTTGCTGAAGTACAGCGCCCACACACGAGTCTGAAGCGTCTTTCATGAGCGCTAAAGGGGTGTCAGATGTCGGATGCGATAAAGTAGTTGTCGTAGATTCGACCTTTTTGTGAATTATTTTATTTTATGTTTTATTATGGTTTTTTGCTTGACAATAAATAGGTCAGATCGCCTTGTCAATTGCCCACATATGGCGACCGTGGTAGGAAATTAAAATTAAAATCCATTTTAAAATTATAATCTAATACATTTTTACTATGTATTAAATATTAACAAGTGTTAGAAAAAATGGATAGGGCAAATGTACCTGGTGACTTGAATCCCGCAGATTTACCTTCTAGAGGTTGTATGCCTGAAACCTTACATAAAGAAAAGTGGTGGGAAGGTCCAGCGTGGCTGAAGTGTCCGCGAGAAGAATGGTCGCAGTCAGAAGTTAATATTGACGTCGATGAAATGCAGAAAGAAGTTAAACATAGCTGTCTCACTACTCAGTGTGAAGAGTCATTTTCAGCACGACTATGTTACTTCAGCAAGTACACCAAAATAATAAGAGTGGTGGCTTGGTCACTGCGATTCATGTTTAATTGTCGTTACGCTAAAGATCAGCGATTAAGAGGAGACATAAATAGTGAAGAGTACACTAAAGCAGAGTTATGCGTTCTTAAACTATTGCAATGCGAATCATTTGATGCTAATGAAAACTTGAGCAAGAAATTTAATTTAGAACTGCTGCAAGACGAGAACGGTTTACTTCGTGTTAAAACGCGTCTCACTTTAAGTGAAGAAACTTATGATTTTAAGCGTCCTATTTTACTATCGAGTAAAAGCGTAGTCGTTGAACGCCTGGTTGCTCAAAAGCATGTTAAAGGTTTACACGCTGGGTCTCAGACTATGATTTGCAGTTTACGTGAACATTACTGGATCATTGGAATCAGGCGCCTTACTAAAAAGATTGTGAGACAGTGCGCAGTTTGCCAACGATATAGTGCCAAGCCATGTACGGTTCCTGTTGCTCCACTTCCGATGGACAGAGTGAGATGTGGGCCAGTTTTTGAAGTTACTGGTGTAGATCTGGCGGGTCCACTTCTGTTGAAGTCGGGTGCAAAGGCATGGGTAGTAATGTTCACATGTGCAACTTATCGTGCAGTTCACCTTGAAGTGTGCTTGTCGTTATCTACTGAAGAATTTTTATTGGCATTGCGTAGGTTTCTCGCCAGAAGAGGTAACGTCAGAGTGATCTACAGTGACAATGGCACGAATTTCAGAGGCACTAGCAATTTGTTAAAGAGCATAAACTGGGTTAAGCTTACCAGTCAGATGGCACGGCATAAAATTACATGGCATCACAAACTTCCAGCAGCGCCATGGTGGGGAGGATTCTGGGAGAGACTTGTGAAGTTAGTTAAAGATTCCCTCAGGAGAGTTCTTGGGAAAGTGTCATTGCAGCTTACTGAGCTCGAGACTCTGCTCTGCGAAGTTGAGTCCCTAATTAATTCACGTTCGTTGACTTATATTTCATCTAACACGGAAAATTTAGTTCCACTCACTCCGGCGATGTTTTTGAATGTCGCGTCCACGACGTCATCGTCTCAAACTGAGGCTTTTAGTACTCTTAGTAAGTCAGTGTTAGGTGCACGGTGGCGATATTTGTATAAGTTACTAAATGATTTTGGTCAACGTTTTAGGGGTGAATATCTTTCTAATTTAGTCCAAAAGTGTGCAAGTGCCAAGTTCCGTAACAATCTTCAAGTAGGCCATGTTGTTTTGATAGCGTCAGATTCGCCAAAGCGTACTACTTGGTCTCTCGGTTTGGTAGTTGAGCTTTTACAAGGCCGCGATCAAATTATTAGGCTCGCTAGAGTGAAAATACAGACTGGTCTCTGTCTCCGACCGCTCCAGAAGCTATATCCATTGGAAATACCCAGAGAGCAATGCTCTGGTTTTGACACTGTCCCGAATGTTTAAGTTCGTTTTAGTTTACCTTGTTATAAATGTAATTAAGTTAACTAGTCGAGTCACTAGCGCAGTTATGTTTTAGAGTTCCGTAGCGCTAGGCGAGGAGGATGTCGTAGATTCGACCTTTTTGTGAATTATTTTATTTTATGTTTTATTATGGTTTTTTGCTTGACAATAAATAGGTCAGATCGCCTTGTCAATTGCCCACAGTAGTAGTTACCTGCAAGTTTTTCTTTTACTTCTCAAACTGTTGAATCGCCTTTTCATTCCAAATTATTTTCGTCTTGTCTTTTCGTTTCGTATTATGTAAAAATTTATCCAACTCTGATTGATCCTCTGCTGCCTTTGGGATAAAAGATCTATAAAAAATTAATATACCTAAAAATCTTCTCATCTCTTTGACGGTGTTTGGCCTGGGGAAGTCGATGATCGCCTTCACCTTCTCCCCCAGTGGCCGTATCCCAGATGACGAGACTTGATGACCTAGAAATTCTAATTCACTCTCTCCAAAAACACATTTTCCAAGATTAATAGTGATTCTATAATTATTAAATTTTTCAAAAACTTCCCTTTAGTGCTTCCTGTGTTGTGTGACGTCATTGCTAGCTACTATGACGTCATCCAAATAGATAAATAAATAGTCTCTGAAAAGTTTAAGCAGCGTTTTTTAAACCGAAGGGCATTCGAGTGAATTCGAATAAGCCAAACGGTGTTATTACCGCTATTTTCTCTATATCGCTTTCATTTACAGGAATACAATTATAGGCCCTAATTATATCTAGCTTAGAAAACACTTTTTTACCTGCCAGAACATAAGTGAAGTCACGTAGCCTAGGAACGGGATACTTATCGGGCTTGGTGACAGCATTTAGTCGCCTATAATCACCACAAGGCCGAATCTCACCGTTTTTCTTGGGAACTATGTGTAAAGGACTCGCCCATGGACTCTTGTTTGGTCTACAAATACCCATACTAGTCATAATCCTAAACTCCTCTTTCGCCCTAGTATAACGATCAGGCGGTAGTGGCCTGGCTCGTGCCTGAATAGGTGCACCTTCAGTTTCTATAAAATGACATACATTATGTTTGGGTGTTTCTTTGAATGACACAGGTTTCGTCAAATCAGGGTAATTAGATAACAAATCGTAATAAGGGTGATTTTGATCTAATGTTGTGATTGAACTTTCTTGCGAATTTGATATATTAGTCTTTATATTAAGGTTTGTTAACTGATCCACCAATTTACGAGCACTTAAATCCACTAATAACTTATATTTAACTAAAAAGTCTGCCCCAATAATGGGTTGTTTAACATCTGCTACTATAAAAGTTCATACGAAAGCTTTTCTTAATTTTAAGTCCAGTTTCATAGTATGTAAGCCATAAGTTTTAATAGGTGTACCGTTCGCAGCATAGAGTTTATAATCGTCACACACTATTTTTTTTTTGAAAATGCACTGACCATGGTAACACTGACACATTTGCACCGCTGTCTATTAAAAAATTTAAACCTGATTTCACATCACGCACACTAAGACGGTAATTTTTGCTGATGGTACAGCCGCCCGTCGCCGACTGCACAGCCCTCAGTTTTCCGGTTTTTTGTCATCTTTCCAATTACAGGGTTCCACACATTTGTGCGCTCTGTTCTTGTAATTATAAATGATGAGATACCGGAGACAAAGATTTGCACGGCACTAAAACAGGTGGCTTCTCTTGACCTCTCAAGATTTTCTAAGCTCTCAGTAGCTCAACGTGCTTATGCACGTATTCTTAGGTGGTTTCATAACTCTAAAAGGCTTAACATTAGTAAAAAACTGACCGCCATCTTGCAACCTGAAGAGTTAAAGCGAGGAATGGATGTTCCTATTAAAATATCGCAAATAGAGTCATTTAAAAAGGAATTAAATAGTCTCTCAGAAAACAAACCTCTGAAATTAGGTGCGGAGTTTGCGTCACTTAACCCATTTATTGATTCAGAAGTAATTGTTTGGGTGGGGGGGCGCATAGGTGCTGCATCTTGTAATTTTGATAAGAAGCATCCTATACTCTTGCATGCAAATAGCCATTTAACAAAGCTTCTTTTTCAGCAGGAACATAGATGGCTAATGCACGCTGGCCCACAACTTTTACTCACTTTAATAAAAGATTGTTTTTGGCCTGTGGGCGGATTTAGGCCGACAATGCAACAACGGCTCGCATTTGCCCCGTATATTGTAGGTTAAAGGGCAAAAACATAATCAATATCATTGGCAATCTGCTCCCAGAAAGGTTAAACCCCGATTTTTCTTTTACAAATGGGGCCATTTTTATCACGGACCATAAAGAGAGGGGGTTTAAAATAGAAAAGTGTTATCTGTGTATATTCATTTCTTTGAACTACAAGTGCATTCATTTAAAGGCTATGAGAGAACTGTCCAAAGAGTCCTTTTTACTCTGTTTGAAGCGGTTCATTGCCCGCAGAGGTCTCCCTAAGGTGATCTTTTGCGATGATGGCAGAAATTTTGTGGCCGCCGCTCGAGAGATTTCAGATTTTTTTAAGTCTAAGGACATTAGTGATCACATTTCAGATGTTTCAGCTCAGCAAGGCATTAAATTTAAATTTTTGCCTGCATAAGCTCCTCGCTTTGGGGGTTATTTTGAAGCCAGGGTTAAATCAGCAAAATTCAATTTGCGTAGAGTCATGGACAATGCGCATTTGACATTTATAGAGCTGTCTTCCTTGTTTTCGCAAGTAGAGGCAATCCTCAACAGTCGTCCCATATGTCCTCTCAGTCCTTCCCCTACCGACCTACAGCCGCTTACCCCGGGACACTCTTTGATTGGCAGGCCTCTTACTGCGCTACCAGCATCTTCAATGACCGACTGCAACACCAACTGTCTGGACCAGTTTCAGCGCCTGGAAGAAATACGCCAGCACTTTTGGAGGCGATGGTCTTCCGAGTACGCGTCAGAGCTGCAGCAGCGCACTAAATGGTGAAGTCAATGTAGAGACCTACGCGTGGACGGCCTCGTTCTACTCAAAGATGACGCCACGTCACCTATATGCTGGCGCCTTGGTAGAGTCAGCAAAACGTTTCCGGGTACCGATGGTTTTCCCCGCGTCGCCGACGTGGTTACAGCGCGAGGCGTGGTGCGCCGCGCTCTTAACCGACTCTGCCTCCTGACCGTTGAGGGAAGATATGAAGAGTGAAGGCACTTCTAGAAATATATATGTATACATCATTATAATTTCAAGTCAACTTCTTTTAAGTTATCTCGAGCTTTAGTTATGTTATATTGTAAAATCACGCGATAGCATCGTATGATCTCCTTTATCCAATCAAATCGTTGGATTTGTATGTCGTACCACGATCTCGTCATAGGTGGGGTACGCACATCAATCTTTGTACACCATTTTTGCCTCTGTATTTATTAAGGTTCAGGTTAATTTCGTATATATTTTTATTATATTGTATTATAAGCAAGTTTCTTTTTGCGTTAGTTTAAAACGTTAGTCTGTCTGTATTTCATTTTCGTCAAAGGCACTTGTCCTGTTTTTATAATTATATAAATTGCAATATAATAATTTATAAAGTTTACTTCGTTTTTAATTTCACTTGTTCCCGTAGCGAACAAAGAATTCTATTCCATTTATTCCTGTGTAGACGAAGTTACACAGCTTTTTACTTAAACCACCTCAACCTGTGATTGGGAGAACTATTTTACAAACAGCACGTTATTTTGACGTTATAAATGAATGAATGAACGAATGAATGAATGAAACTTTATTTGGGAGACAGGATTTTTTCTTAAAATCTAACTTACAATTAAACCCAACAATCATAACAGTGCCACCCAAAAAGGCGCTGGCTCAGTATTTGCTACAGCGGCGAGGCTGTAGCGCTGATATTCTGCCAGTACCAGAAATAAAAAATAATAAAATAAAATAAACAAAACAAAAAGAGATAAACTTCTGAAAAAAATTAATCCAAGCAATTCTGTGTTTTCAATTAAATTCATCAGAAACATAATTATGTAAAAAATTTGAAAAGTGTAACTGTGACGTGTAACCGGTGAGTGTAACTACGTGCTTGTATGTGTATTGCGTAATTGTATAGTGTGTCTAAGTTTGTGTGTGTTGTGTGTATGCGTTTGTGTTTGTACGTATCCAGTGATTTTATAGAGCAAATGTTTATAGATATATTATAAGAACAACATAATTTTATTATTATAAATGAATATACATATATAGGGTAATAATTCCAAAAAAATTAAACTTCCATTTTTGAAGCAAATAGAAACAAACAGAAGTAGAGCATCACTTTCTAATGAAAACGATCCGAACCGCCATCCAATTGGGTCTGTTAAATGTATGTTCTGATTTTGGATCTGAAAGTATTTAAAGTCTGTACCTCATGTAGAGGTGGAGGTAACGTGTTCCAGATCTTGGCTGCGGTGTATTTGAAACTGCCCCGAAATGCATTGGTTCTATAATTGCTCATTTTAAGGAGACCGCGACGTTTGCGACCAGACCATGTGAGTTTCTCATAAAGATAATCTGGTTTGCGACTAACAATAGTACCAAAACGAAGGGTGGCAAAGTGGAGATAACGTCTGCTAGACATATGAAATACCTTCGAATTATTTAAAAAAGGCGTGACATGATTTCAAGGGAGAATATTAAAGCAAAATCTTGCGCATGCGTTATGTACGCGCTGAATATGTGGTTCAAATACTGTTATGTGGTTCAAATACATAGGTAAAGAAATCGACTATACAAGAAAATGGAATAGAACTGTTCCATTTATTCCTGTGTAGACGAAGTTACACAGCTTTTTACTTAAACCACCTCAACCTGTGATTGGGAGAACTATTTTACAAACAGCACGTTATTTTGACGTTATAAATGAATGAATGAACGAATGAATGAATGAAACTTTATTTGGGAGACAGGATTTTTTCTTAAAATCTAACTTACAATTAAACCCAACAATCATAACAGTGCCACCCAAAAAGGCGCTGGCTCAGCATTTGCTACAGCGGCGAGGCTGTAGCGCTGATATTCTGCCAGTACCAGAAATAAAAAATAATAAAATAAAATAAACAAAACAAAAAGAGATAAACTTCTGAAAAAAATTAATCCAAGCAATTCTGTGTTTTCAATTAAATTCATCAGAAACATAATTATGTAAAAAATTTGAAAAGTGTAACTGTGACGTGTAACCGGTGAGTGTAACTACGTGCTTGTATGTGTATTGCGTAATTGTATAGTGTGTCTAAGTTTGTGTGTGTTGTGTCTGTGTATGTGTGTGTTGTGTGTATGCGTTTGTGTTTGTACGTATCCAGTGATTTTATAGAGCAAATGTTTGTAGATATATTATAAGAAAAACATAATTTTATTATTATAAATGAATATACATATATAGGGTATATAATTCCAAAAAAATGAAACTTCCATTTTCGAAGCAAATAGAAACAAACAGAAGTAGAGCATCACTTTCTAATGAAAACGATCCGAACCGCCATCCAATTGGGTCTGTTAAATGTATGTTCTGATTTTGGATCTGAAAGTATTTAAAGTCTGTACCTCATGTAGAGGTGGAGGTAATGTGTTCCAGATCTTGGCTGCGGTGTATTTGAAACTGCCCCGAAATGCATTGGTTCTATAATTGCTCATTTTAAGGAGACCGCGACGTTTGCGACCAGACCATGTGAGTTTCTCATAAAGATAATCTGGTTTGCGACTAACAATAGTACCAAAACGAAGGGTGGCAAAGTGGAGATAACGTCTGCTAGACATATGAAATACTTTCGAATTATTTAAAAAAGGCGTGACATGATTTCAAGGGAGAATATTAAAGCAAAATCTTGCGCATGCGTTATGTACGCGCTGAATATGTGGTTCAAATACTGTTATGTGGTTCAAATACATAGGTTCAGAAATCGACTATACAAGAAAATCAGGAATTGTATTCATTGTAAATAAACGGCAAAATATCCAGCGTCTTGATTGAGTATATTATTTCACCACAGCCAAAACTATTAACAAAACAGTAAAACCATAATTGCATCACGCGAAAACTTGTTAGTTCGATGCTCACCAAATTTCATAATTTATTTATTGCAGTTTGTAAGTAAAGCTTTGCTTATTTTCTTCTTTTTTTTAACAGCGCCAGGTTAAGTTTTAAAAGATCATTAAAAAAATTGTGAACATATCTTATATATAGAATTGGTGATCCTGACTAACTGACTCATCAACGCCCAGCCCAAACCATTAACCTAGAAAGCTGAAATTTGGCAAAAAGGTGTCTATTATGACGTAGGCAAGCACTAAGAAAGCGTTTTTCGAAATTCAACCCCTAACGGGGTGAAATGGGGGTTCACAGTTTGTATGAACAACAATTTTTTTTTGACATTTTGGCTCGAAACTTTATCAAAATATACCTTGAAGCAAATAAACGGACACGTATTTCTAAATTTTTCTTATTAAATTAAATTAAATTGCTAAGTCCTGAAATACTTACTGATTGATCAATGCCCGCCAAAACCCTTAGACCTAAAAAGCTGATATTTGGCAATAAGGTGTCCTTTATGACGTAATCAAGCACTAAGAATAGATATTTTGAAATTCAACCTCTAAGGGATGAAATGGGGGCTCAAAGTTTGTATGGGGAAAATATTATTTTGGACGTTTTGACTCGAAACTTCGCAAAAATATACCTTAAAGCAAACAAAAAGACACATTTTTCGCTATTTTTTGAAAATCGTCCCCTCAGGGGTTTAAATGGGTAAAATAAAATTATGCCCATCTAAAGCCATTGGACTTAGCAAACTGAAATTCTACGTGAAGTTATTTAAATACTCATATAAAAGAAACTGACTAGTGACTCATTGACTGACAGACATACCTATCAACACATAGCCCAAACCACTGGGTGGTTTTCAAATTTGGCCCGTAAGTTTCTTATGGGGAGCACTAAGAAATAATTTTTTGAAACTCCCTCTCTAAGGGGGTGAAACGGGGTTTCGAAGTTTGTATGGAGAAACAAGATTAGTTAAATCTTCTGTTTCGAAAATTTACAAAAGTACTCCTTACAGTAAATGAGTAAGTATGTGTTTCAGGATTTTTCAAAATTCAACCCCTAGAGGGATGAAATGGGGTGACGAATTATGAAAATCGACATAGGTATCGTTTTTATGGTTTTTTGGATCGTAGATTAAGAGAATAACATCGTCTTAAAAATCCAACATGGCGGACGTGAAATACCATCATCTTTTGATGGGATACATTTTAAAAAAATAAAAATGGGTTTCGTATTTATTATTTTTTGGGTCTTTACAAAATAGGCAAAGATTTTTTTATTTAATAAAAATCACTAATACACCATCTCCTAAGACGTGATACGTTGTAGGGAAAAAAAATGGATAAGACTATTTTACTCAAAACTTCACAAGAGTACTAGAATAGATTCGTTTATTATAAGGTTTCCGTACCCAAAGGGTTAAAACGGGACCCTATTACCAAAGCTCAGCTGTCCGTGTGTCCGTCCGTATTTTTTGGCCGTTTTTATAGATAAATCTGTCCGAGGCTGTATCTCATGAACTGTGATAGTTAAACTGTTGAAATTTTCACATATGATTAATTTTTACTGTCGCTATAACAAAAAATACTAAAAATTGAATGAAATAAAAATTTATGGGGGCTCCCATACAAAAAACGTGATTTTACAAGCCGCCATACAAGGAGTGGTGAGGCGAGGCCGCAGGCCAAGTCAAGCCCAGAGCGCCCCTCCCCCAAATCAAGATGGCTGCCATACAAGTTTATATTCTAAAGGTGAGGCGAGTTCGAAGACTGAGCCGAACGTGCGAGGCGAGGCCGAAGGCCGCCATACAAGTTTAGATTCTAAAGGTGAAGTGAGTTGAGGCCAAAGGCCGAGGCAAGCTGCGTATAGGGCGAGGCCGAAGGCCGAGATCCACGTAGGGCGAATCCCGAAGCGTCACCAAGCATCTTACCCGCCGACTGCCATCCGAAAATCTTGGATTTTAGTTAGGGGAATCGTGACGCAAAGGGCAAAGCCTGGAACGCCACGAATTCCGCCATTAAAAATCAAAGATGGCGGATATGAAATTTTTGGGCAAGCCGACATGGGTGTCGCTTAGTAGGTTTTCGGTGGTGTTGATTCCAAAAATGACAACTATTTTGAAAAACCGTCGTGGTTGTCGTTTAATAGGTTTCCGGGGGTGCTGATTTCAAAAATGACACTTATTTTGAAATTCAGTATGGCGTACGATAGTTATTATGAAAATTCGTCATGACATTTCGAAAATGACATCCATTTTGAAATCCAAGATGGCGGCCAAGAAAAAAAAAATTTTTTTGACCCTACAAATAGGGTAGCACAATCGCATCACGCGAAAACTTGTTATTTTATTAAATGTACCAACTTTATAGTCAGCATCAACTGCAGAATAAACCTTTTCCTAGTCAGTCTTGTCAATGTGATCTTGCAGTGCAGCGAAATATTTCGATAATTTAATTAACTGCCAGAATCAAGGCAGATCGATGTTGATTGTGATACTTTTTGGCTGGAAATTATTTTAATCCATTTCAATACGGTGCCATCCTCTTCTCTACTTCAAACTTTAAAACAGTGAACACAGAGGATGAGAGAAAATCTTTGGGTACCTAAAAAGTTTTTTAACTGATTAATAATATCAAGTTTTCTTGTCTCCATTGTGACTTATTCCTTTCTCCACCAATATAATAATCGGTAACCTGAAAACCCACCAAGCTTTCAAGTTTCTTTCTCTCTAGAGATTATTTAATATCTTAATAAAATAGCCAACGACCGTAGTCGCTGGCGCCAGCCATGATCTTTCCAAAGGATTAATGACTCTACTTAATCTCTCTAGAGATTTTTTAATCTCTTTATAAAATATCCAATGACCGTAGTCATTGGCAATGGCAATGATCTTTCCCAAGAATCTCTTTATAAAATAACCAATGACACAATAACCAATCACAGCCCGGTTTGCCTGCTGTGCGAACGTTCGGCAGGGCCCCAAGTCTGCTATTTTGAATTGAGCAGCTAACTATTGCTATTCCATTGACACCCTATTGAGTTTTTATTTCCATAGTGAAAAATTAGGTATTCTGTTAAAAGTTCAATAGAGTCTCGATGTAATGACTATTGAATATGAATAGAATAGCCGTCGGTATTGCCTATCAAAATCTACCAAGGAAAAATTCACCGGTTTCTTCGCCATTTATTGACCGATTTTCAAATTTTATTTTTGTTCCAAAGAATATACTCCATAGATGGTTCCATTGTAACCAGATCAGGATCTGATGATTGAATCCCAGGGAAATTGAGGAAAACCCTCACGTACTTTCAATTATTTACACTAAAAATGAAAAAAAAAACTTTTTAAAAAAAACAAACCGACTTTAAAAAGTTAAAAATAAAAACGTAGCATTTAGTGTGCTAAGTACCTTTTAATTTGTTTAAAGTTGGTGCCAAGCCAAATATGTTTGATATAGGCTATACGTTCATCTGCCTTTGCACCGACTTCAAACAGATCAGTAAATACTAGTGTTGCATAACTATCGATAGTTTGGCTATCGATAGTCGACCTTGAAAAACAGTAAGAATATTGATAGGACTATCGATAGGTATCGATAGCCAATAGTTTTTGATACTATTAATGACAGATCACACTATCGATACTACCGATATCGATAGTATCGATACTATTAGAATTCAATAGTATCGTTACTATCATCAATATTATCGCGAACTATTGGCTATCGCTATTCAATATTAATAATATTGAATATAGTATAGAATTCAATAGTATCGATACTATCGATAGTTTGGTCTCTCATTCATCAATATTATTGCAAATTATTGGCTACCGATACTATGGATAGTCCTATCAATATTCTTACTGTGTTTCAAGGTCAATACAGAATAAATAATAGTACTAATCAACTATCGATAGCCAAACTACCGATAGTTATGCAACACTAGTACTTACTGATCTGTATAAAGTCGGTGCAAAGGCGGATATACGTAAAGCCTATCAAACTTATTTGGCTTGGCACCGACTTTAAACAAATCCTGTAGGTACGTCGCACACTAAATACAACGTTTTTATTTTTCTCTTTTTGAAGTAGGTTTTTTTTTGTAAAAGGTTAATTATTTTTCTATTTTTAGTGTCTTATCGATACTATCGATATTCTTACTGTTCAAGGTTACGATAATATCGATAGACTATCGATACTTTCTACTATTGGTTGCAACACTAGTAGGTACATAGTACACTTAATGCAACGTTTTTATTTTTCACTTCTTGAGTCGGTTTTCTTTTGTGCGAAGAAAGTCCTACTAACCCGCGAGATTTGCGGCTGAAAGAGATCGCTATGGCAACTCCTCATATTGTTAATGGATTTATAACATCAAGAACAAGTGACTGCAATTTTCTCCTTGTGTAATATTAGGTTTAAAGATACTTTATTATCATTTAAGACATAAACAAATAGTCACCTAAATGAGAAGAATTTTAAACATAATATGTGATTCTGGTAGTCCACCCGCACAGAAACAGTATCGAATTAATCCAGTAAATTTAAATTTAAAGCTATCAAAATATTGCTAATTTACCGGCCCACCACGACCATCCCTCCAAAACACCAAGACACTAATTAATTAATTATGTACTGTAATAATTTTCGCTTAAATTCATTAGAAGACTCAATGTTTTTTATTTCCGAAGGTAGTAAGTTAAAAAGTTGTGCACCCTCGTAAGTCAACATTCGTTTTCCGTAGTTAGTTCGAGGTTTTGGTAGAACAATGTAACTTGCCCGTCTCGTGGAGCGTTTAGATACTTGCCCGTTCTGGATGAGAGAGATTGACGTGTGAATTGATTTTCTTAATATTTTTCTCACAAGAATACACATGCAGTATGAATACATTTGATGTATATTCAGTAATTTAGTTTGACTGTATACTTACTAAAGTTGAAGGTGTTAAGTACGGATAGTGAAACAACATCTTTATAAGTTTATTTTGGGTTATTTGCAGATCCGAAAGGTAAGTTTTACACGCACTGCCCCATATTTCGATGAGATACAATAACCGTGATTTTATCAAGGAATTATATATTACAAAACGAACCTTAAGAGGTAGGCAGCGTACGATACCACGTAAGGAACCCATTAGTAATGAAAGTTTTTTCTTTAAGTGTTCGATGTGTGTCTTCCATGTTAATCGGTTACCGATTTGTAGGCCTAGGTACTTTTCACATTGTTTCTCTTGTATCGGTAGATTGTTAATACTCAAAGATGGATATGTCGGTATAGGTTTGTTTTTAGCTTTGAACAAGACGCACGAGGTTTTGGATACGTTTATTGTTAGCAAATTCGACTGCATCCAGCAATGTAGGGCATCCAAGTCTTTTTGTGCTGAAGTTACAATGTCACGTATGGAATGGCCAAAATAGAACAGGCACGTGGCACATTACCCTTGGAACTGCTAACAAAATTCGGCTATAAGGGTGATTCGTTATTTAGTGGCAATTGAAAATTATGATGTAAGAATATATTAAAGTCAGGTAATGCATGCACTGACTAGTTAAATTTATTAAAATATCAAGTGTCCATTTTAATAAATTATTGCCTACTTCCATTTATCAACGCACTTTTTTGCGTATAATACGGAAGTTTGTTTATGTGGGAGACGATTTTTGTGAGAATTGTGGGTGACTTTTGTGATATTTTTTCAACCTTTTTTTAAAACCTTTTTTTAATTTAAGACTTCGGTTAATTTATATTATAAGAGGAATCAGCTAATTCATTGCTTTTATAAATCATCTATACAAGGATTATTCCTGAAGTCGAAGTTCAAAAACTCTCATCTTCAATTTTTATACTTTTAAAAACTTACTTGGTAAAAATCAAGCTCGAAAATTAATTTTCAGCGCAAGTTTATATTAAGTCTAATTCTATTCTATTGTTATTTATCAAAACTAGTTTTCGCGTGGTGCGCGACCTGCTAAAGCAGGCCGCGAGGCGGTTGTGGTACCCTATTTGTAGGTTCAAAAAGGCGTTCATACATTTTTGGTTTGTCACGACCGCCATCTTGGATTTCAAAATGGATATCAGTTTCGTAATCAGCACCCCCCGAAAACCTATCAAACGACAGCTATGACAGATTTTTTTTTAAACTGCATGTCCGCCATCTTGGATTTCAAAATGGATGTCATTTTTTGAATCAGCACTCCCGAAAACCTATTAATCGACACCCATGTCTGTATGCCCGAAAATTTCATATCCGCCATCTTCCCAACTAACAAAAACTTGCTATATAATTGCTATAAAAGCTATTTTTATTTGTTTTATAAAAGTTTTATTATAGTTATTAACGATACTAGTGTCGTAGGTAATCTGTAACGTGAGCCCATTTGAAACACGAGCGAAGCGAGTGTTTTATAGGGCTCCAGTTACACATTACCTAAGGCACGTATATTGTTCAACGTTTTACAATGCAGTAGCCGAGGAAACGAAACTAAAAAAAATGTTGTCTAAAACTTACATCGTATAGGTATATCCAAAGGTCTTAAAAGATAGCATTTTCAATCAACATTCACTGAAAACGAGTTACAATTGAACAATTTTTACGATTAAACACAAAACATCAAGGAATTAACATTTTTATAACACAAAAATGATTTTGTTGAACAAATATTTTCAAATGGCGGGCAAAACAATGTCGAGCAAAATGTTTTTCCACATTTATGAGGCAAAGGCGAAGTAAATAAAATGCCAATTGCGCCTACAGAAATTATTAAATAGTTCAACTATTTGTTAGAAATCAGATTTGTTTGATTGAAAAAGTGAAATAAATAATTTACTTTTATATTTTATTTTACTGAAAATCAAGATTTTCGTCAGAAATAATTATTTTGTCAGGCATAAAAACTCGTTGCTGTCATTCTATAAAGCCAGTATGAAGCTTTATGAAAAATGTATTACTCTCACTTGTCAAAAGGGCCACTGAATTATCAAACCAGCTACTTTTTATTGCGTCATACATTTTTGTCAGTATTGTATTCATTTTTTGCTTACTTTTTATGCATCATTTAATAAAAAAAATTACTTTACTGGATTACAGAATAGTCACTGAAGTTGAATTTTGGTATATGAAAAATGGTTTAATTGCTGATTAGTTCAAATATTTTATTTCTTTTCAAAATCGTCTTCTCATTTCAAAATTCCATAATATGACATGTGTTTTATGGGGTACGTAAACGTACACTCCGTGGCCATGTCACGGGGCCATTTCCGAGCAACTGCATTGTAAACATTTATAAAACGCAAAATGGGCACAAATTATAAGGGGGCTAAATCGTTGTAGACGTTTTATAAATACCATATAATAAGCTAATTTCCCTTAATCTTGCCATGTAAAAGCAAATTGAAAGCTAATTAGCTTTCTATGGGCAAGGAATTCACTTTAACATAACAAATTACCCTTGGAACTGATAACAAAATTCGGCTTTAAGGGTGATTCGTTATTTAGTGGCAATTGAAAATTATGATGTAAGAATATATTAAAGTCAGGTAATGCATGCACTGATTAGTTAAATTTATTAAAATATCAAGTGTCCATTTTAATAAATTATTGCCTACTTCCATTTATCAACGCACTTTTTTGCGTATAATACGGAAGTTTGTTTATGTGGGAGACGATTTTTGTGAGAATTGTGGGTGACTTTTGTGATATTTTTTCAACCTTTTTTTAAAACCATTTTTTAAATTTAAGACTTCGGTTAATTTATATTATAAGAGGAATCAGCTAATTCATTGCTTTTATAAATCATCTATACAAGGATTATTCCTGAAGTCGAAATTCAAAAACTCTCATCTTCAATTTTTATACTTTTAAAAACTTACTTAGTAAAAATCAAGCTCGAAAATTAATTTTCAGCGCAAGTTTATGTTAAGTCTAAGTACGATCAAATTAATTGAAGATATGCAACATAATTGCACACCTCAATGTGCGCCGAAGATAAGGAACTGAGCGCAGTGCAAGTGAACTATAAAATTGACTGCTACGATTTTTGTACATCTGCGATAAATGCCAACAAAACAGTCGTTAAAACACTCAAATCACCTGCAAAATGACGATTTGATAGCCTGCTTTGACATTTAGTGCCCCCGTGATAGAATGATAGCGCAATAAAATATGCGCCGGAACGCATTGAATTACAAATTTAACGTCCTCTCGATGATATTAACAGTGGGACCCCAAAGTTCTTATTACAAGGAATGTGTTCCAAGTGGAAATCTTAGATTCTCGCGGCATTGAACACGAATCTTGAAATTGAAATTTGAGTTGTGTTGATTTAAAACTTTTCAATTGTACATCAAAAACTCTAGAATTCAGGTCATTTTCCCGACTTTCCGTGCCGATTTTTAATGATAAACTAAAGATAAATCATTCTGATTGAAATGCAAAATATTGCGGTTCTCAAATTCAGATCTCAGAACGTGTTAAAAAAGAAGTATTTTATTGATTTACAGATATGATTTTGGTCTCACTTTGGCGAGTCACCAATCTCTAAAACGAAAAAAATTAGGAATCAATTAAGTGAGTATACACAGAAAATATCCGCTATTTCTGTTCAAAAGCAGTTTTTCCCGCTGCCAGGTCGTTAACCGTGCTTTCTAAAATCTTAGGAATTCTATGCCAGTTTGGTTTTAGTTGCGGGTCGAATCAGGTGTTCGAATCCGTGAGTGTTGATCAAGTTCGTGCTTACCACAGGATACATCAGGTAATCAACAATCATTTCTGTTTTATCTTTCCATTCCCTTAGAATCTAAGTTATTTTTGATGTTCTACATCGACTATTATAATTTCGGGTGCACATATATTCAGGACTAGCTGATGCCCGCAACGTTGTCTGCGTGTTGTATGTATTTTTATAATAATAATAATAAAATCATTTATTATCAGGCATCTAAGGCCCATAGATAAATACCTTACAGACTATATATACCTTACAGACTTTATAGACCGAATTTGAACACTGACACAACTACAGATACATGAATTGCCGTTTTTTTATTAAAAGCAACAATTTCTTTCATATTTTCGTTTATTGATAACTAAGGAACAGCAATTTCTAAAAATATTTTTTAATTGAAAACTTGGCTAACTATGTCATATTAGGTTGATAATTAATACATTACTTTGGGTCTGAAAAATAAAGCTCAAACATAGTTTTTTCCTCTATCGCTTATATTTTCTACACCATTGTTACTGCTTTTGATAGATTAAGGTCCGTATTATAGAACGCGACTCAGACTCTGATCTATACTTAAGTAGCAGTCGTTTTTGTTTTTCTGATGCTGAGAGAGATAGACAATCAACACTTAAAATGAGTCAGTGTTGCCTCTAAAACATCTTGTTGTCTTAACAATCCCACAAAAAGTGGTTAATTAATATTGTATTTCGCGTTTCTGTGAAAAACGTAAAGATTTTGTATAGAAATCAATTTTGATATAAAAAAAATATTTGGAGTAAAAAATTTACGAAAATTGTATGTTGAAAGACCTATTACTTAGGTAAGTACAATAAATGACACACGAATTCCTAAGTGCTGATTACGGACTTATTTTTGATTTTCAGTGGAAAAAAAGTTTCTAAAACAGGTCATCTATGTCAGTATTTGAGACAACCCCCGTGCATTTGAGAATTCAGCTAGCATGCTGCTTTTATTGTGCTTTCCGTTAATTGTGTAAAAATGATTCAACACAAATTTAAATTTAAGTTAGAAATGACTAAGCTTTTCCCTTCAATGGAAATTTGTAGAAATAAGCAAAAGTGTCAATGCTTGATCCAAACTAAGAAATTTATAGAATAGTAATATATTATTATATTTATCCATGGCTTAACTATATACACTATACTACGCTAAAATCAATAAATAGCTCTTATTTCATGTATATTTGGATGTGCGGCCCTTAATCCTAGGATGAAAATTCCGAGAGATTCGCTCAGTGATGGATAAAAGACTTCATATTTGCATATTGAACTCATTTGTGACGCAATAGTTCAAGAATTATTGGCAAAAAAGTATGGGCCACACAACCAAATGCCTGCGAGTAACAGAAATTATCTTCATTTGTAACACCTTGGCAACTTATGTGACGCAGTATTGGCTGAAGCAGAAGGTTTTGAACGTGATCCACCCATCCAAATGCTTCAGAATTTGATTCACGTTTTTCTCTCTGATGAGAGTTTCATAAGAAGATTTTTGCCGCTATTATGCTGTCACATATTATATGTGATAGAGCCAGCGTTGTTAATTTTTATCTCGGGCTGCTGGCTTACCAGATATGAAGTGGGCCCTACGTAATCCTGTGGCCCATAAATAAATGTAAATATTTTCCAAAGTATTAGGTTTTTTGGGTTAATTTATAGCCAGAACCGATTTTTTTATGAGTCACTGTAGATGTTAATGATAAAATTGGGGCTCCGTCAACTGGTTCATCTTATTTTCATTACTGAGAATCGCAGGCATTTGTTTGTGTGGCCCATACTTTTTTGCCAATAATTCTTGAACTATTGCGTCACAAATTATTTCAATATGCAAATATGAAGTCTTTTATCCATCATTGAGCGAATCTCTCGGAGTTTTCATCCTAGGATTAAGGGCCACACATCCAAATGTACATCTTATTTCATGTGATAACATCAAAGCCATAGATAAAACCTATATAGACCATATTCATAGTGGTTTTAATAAAACAAATGTCAATTGTCAGTTTCTATTGAGTTTCCCGCCTTTAAAAATAAGAAACGCATTGAAAACACCGGCTGTACAGCCATAGATTACTTTGCTTAAAAATAAAAATAAGCCGTTTTATTGTTTTCAAAAAGTTACATCCTGAAGATAGAATAATGCCATTTAGTTTCTCCGACAGGGCCGAATTAAGATTTGAAGATTAAATACTTAATCAATTTGGTTCTTATTAACACTTTATTAAGTACCTATTTAGTTTTGGTTCGTTAAAAAAAGTGCAGAATGGGCGAAATATTAATGGGGAAGCTGGAAAAAGTCTCGATATCTTATATATTATAAGATATCGAGACTTTTTTCAGCTTCCCCATTATAATCCTTGTTGGGGTAAGCAGGATATTAAATGTTTCTGCAGTCACATAACTTTACATTTCATGAAAATTTTAAAAATGACATGATGTATATGAGTATTTGTTACGTTGTCTAAATTTTGCAATGTACGGACGGCCCCGACTCAGGTTACTACACGCGTGCACTCTGTGCTGTTGTGATGAGAGCGGTTTTGCAATGAAAATGGAGTAACCTGTTGCGCTGGCCTCTGTACCAAAAATGCAATGTATTTTGTTGGCAGCTGGCACATCCCAAATTTTTTGTTCAGTGCCAGTTCAGCATAGAAGTTTTTTTTTTATATTTGTGGGTCAGTTACTATAATTTTAATTTCTTCCGACTCACTTATTGTGATGCCACCTGAAGGAAAAGTACTTTTAATACTGTAGATAGAAAATTGTACTCAAAGAAATCATTCCTTTATTTTTAAAATGAAAAAAAACTGTATTCAAGGATTTCCGAAAATTCGTTTACCACACCCGAGCTCAATTATAAGAATGAAATTTCTCTGACAAACTTGGTAAATTAAACGAAAGGAAAACTATGAAACCTTAAATTAAACCATTGAATTAGCATGTTGGTATTTACTCATTGAATTTATAAGTACGGATTTCACAGATTTAATGGTTTTTCTTTTATTTAATTTACCAAGTTTGTTAGAAAGATTTCATCCTTATAATCGACGCAATAAAAGTACAGGGTATTCTTACAGATTTTAGTCTGTTCGATTCCCGGTTGTGGCAAGCGAATTTTCGAAAATCCTTGAATGCAGTTTTCTTTCTTTTCAAAAATAAAGGAATGTTTTCTTTGAGTATAATTTTCTATCTACAGTATTAAAAGTACTTTACTACTTTCCCTTCAGGTGGCATTACAAAATTCTACCCTGTATACAGTCGAACATACCTCCTCCTTTTTGGAAGTCGGCAAAGATCCAGCGGCAGTACTTCTCGCCGCCATAGTTCTTCGTAAACAAAACACTATCGGCTTACGGAGAATTAGAGGAGTGAAGAAATAAATTGAAGACATAGCTAAGATATACATATATTGAAGACCTGACTGTATGGACACAGATTCCTTTGCCTTTCTCGAAAGAGATAAATTTAAAAAACAACATGTCCATGTTTTTAGCTCATGTATGTCAAAAATACGTTGATCTCTATGGTATGAGTAAAATGTACTAAAAACACCTAGCTTTGAAAATTTTTATTGTTGTTGGTTTTATATTTACTGACTTAATTCGAGATTTTATGTAGCCTAAATGTTGACCGGGGATATAAGGTACCACCATGCAAAATTTCATTTAAATCGGTCCAACAGTTTCGGAGATTAGCCCGTGCAAACAGACAAACAGACAAACAGATAAACAGACAAACAGACAAACAGAGAAACAAAAAAAATAAAAAAAATCGGGATTTGTTTTATTTCACTTCTTACATCCCCCTGACTCGGTTTTTAGCATTTTTTTTCTATGTACAGAAATTCGACCTCTACAGTTTTATTATATGTATAGATAGATGAGTGACTTCAGGCCACACAGCTACTCTATACATAAGTAACAAGGGAACGTAAGTACGCTTAAAATTAACTCCAGGATTCCGACAATATTTCAATCTTATCGTTACCTTTTCTGTTTCTACTTTCGTAAGATCAAGTCCTCACATGAATGGACAAAAATCTTGAAACACTTGAAGGAGCCAATTGATAATGCAGCAAAGAATTAGAGAAACCTAGTCATAAGTCCAACTAACTAAGTAACAATAGTTCCAAAGCTATTGACGTCTTCATACCCTAAATAAATATTCCAAAGTCTTTTGTGATTCAATCAATACATCTTGGTCATCTTATAGTTTTGAAGCTTCATTTTGAAAATTGATATCTCATAATCTGAATTCATTATCCATATATTAGAACAGGATATCACTCCACGACACTTACGTTCTAACTCCTTTAGATCCTGTAATCCATGACTGCAGCGTATATTTTATTAATGACTAATTTCCATTCCAGCAAAGGTTATTTCGTGTAGTTAATTAGCGCATGACCTCAATTGAAGTAAAAACATTGAGTCAATGTGCTGATAACATTAGCATTGATAAGCCCAATACCCAACCACAATAAGTTTGTTGGAATAAATTGCATTCGATTCCAATTAGAAAGAGTAGATATTGCCATTAGAATAAAAATCCTCTTGACTTACAGCAAGTGACATTAAAGACCGGTCAAATGACATTGATTGTTAAAACTTGATTGAGTTGAGATGAACGATGCATATAAAATGAAACGCGTCAACCTGTGTGATAGTTCAAGCAATATCGGGTGATTAAAAATTATCTTTAATAGTTTTGATATTTCCACCTAAAGCTAAATATAAAACGCAAGATATTAAGTTGGTCTTTTGCGACGAGGTATCTTGAGCGCTTCTCTTCGCAGTGAAAAGATTTGTCATCTAAGTTCGGCTAAAAATAGAAGAGCGCTGTATTACGAAATATGTGCAACTGTCCAGCAGGATTTTTGTGTCTGAAGAGTGGCCTGTTAGGGGAATATAAAATTCCTTCTAAAACTCGCTCAGAATGTAATCGATGACGTCATTTTCAATAAATTTATCGTTCTGCAAGTCCAAAATATTCCTACGGTGCTGGTGCGGAATAGAGAGGATCATGAATCTCGGTTCTACTTCGAAAGAATTACGAATTCGTAAGTATTGACTTGTTACAATGCCTTAAGACTGATGGTTTTAATTTGTTGGGTATTCAATGGTATCGTTTATTGCAGATTGCTAATAGATGCATAGGTCATTGATGTCGTGTTTGGAACAAGTGCTAATTTAGAGTCAGGGATGAATTCTATGGAAACAGAAGAGTCATCTGATGCAGAAATTTTGTTGGATAACTACGTAATTACAATCCACCAGAGCGAGAGCAGAACAGCGTACTATTTTGTATCAGCTGACAAAAAGTGAGTTTGTTGATATATGTCTGTGCCAAATGTTCAACATCGTTTCTAAACTACTGTTATATTTTTAATGATCGAATTCTTAGTGTTCAGGAAGAAGAACGGATTGTAAGACGCAGCAGAATTCAACATTTCGTGATCAAAGGTGACTGCTTTTTAAAATGATTGCTTACGTTTATAATGAACTAATACGCTTTTTAATTGCATGTATGTAATACTTGACAAGCGTCCTCATAAGTTGTTTGTTGCAGATGGGCGACGAGCTGTGATCTTCTGTTTGTTCTTACGGCGATTATGATAGCTAGTCTAGTTTACGACATAGTGCTAAGAATGATCAAAGAAATTTAACTGAAATTTGGGTTATTGTAGGGTCGAGTGTCCAACATTGAAACAGTCGTACACAGTGAAACAGCGTCATATTTCTGTTAAGCGACTTAGCCAGATAGTGCAGTATGCCTCGTCGTATAAGCCTTGTACACCCCCCGCTCCTCCCTAGTTTGCGTGCTCGCCGCTTGTGAAGCGGCGAGTCTGCGGAGCTTTTTCGGATTTCTTGACAAAAAAGTAAGTTTTTTTCTTAGTTTTATTTGATTTTTCAAATAAATGCTATAGTGGTATTCATTTTCCTCAGTATTAAGTTGTTTTGTACATGTATCATAGATTCACGTGGACTAGATTACCTATTAAATTGTTCGATTATGGTAGGTTATATCTTGAGGTTATTCTAAAATACCCTAGGTGTCCAACAATGACACAGTTCAAGGGTGAACACAATGAACAAAGTCTGTTTCTAAAGAATCTTAGACATTATTACCTAATATGGGTAACTATTGACTATAAATCGTTTTTTCTTGCCATAGAGGTAACTTAGTCCTTATATTATTTGTGATTTTTGTTGTTTTGCGACTGATTAAACTTAAAGTTTGTCTAAAACGATTTTTTAAGACATTATTGCTAATATACGAAACTATTGATTGTAAGACGTTATTGCCTGTCAAATTACCTAATGCCTATTTGTGATTTTTGTAGTTTTTCGAATATATAAGTCAATATTATTAATCGTGTTTCATTGTTGGACACAGGGCGTTTCATTGTGTACACCTAGGGTGTACACAATGAAACAATTCACATTATTTTTAAGTCGTCCTTATTTGCTTATGTTTCTGTGTTTTTAAGGAAACAATAAATGTCACATTATACCTACTTAAATAGACTACCTTCCTCTAAAAAAACGAAATCCATGGTTGCAAAAATGAGGGAAATATGAGACTCTGAATTTTTGGTGTTTCATTGTTGGACACTGCACCCTACACTTGAGATTCTAAAAATAAAACAACATTTTCCAGTTACTGTAGATTTATTAGTATTCTTAATACTAGTCTCTCATTCGATCGCTGCTATTCACAGCCAAGATTTGTATTGACATGCATTCAGTCATTGCCGGTCAAGTTCAATGACAAATATCTTCCGATGCTTGGCAAATAATTTAAAACAAAATCCATGACACTGATCAATATATAGCTATTGTAAAAACTTTCGGTCATTTTTACTGACATCAAATAGCTAAGCTTGTTTTTTTTCTTGGCTCTGCTCAAGTTATTTAAACAGTCAGAAAGTATATCACCATCAAAAATCATCACTGCAGTCTCTCCTTTAATTTCAACAGTTGTGCCGATGAGTGTCCCATAGTATTTCCAGTGATTCAAAATGTTACTGTGCAAAACAATTTCCAACAGCGCTTGTGGGTAAACCTGCCACTTCTCCGGCAGCATACACACATAGGTGACTTCCATGTTCAACACCTTTTCACTTTACAACACTGAACAAGACAAAGCCCGACTAATCACTGTGAATCGTAAAAGCTGAATAATAGCAGCAAGTGTTGTTGATTATTTTAAACGTTGATATATTTATCAGATTATCGCTGGTGCACTGGGCACTAGAATCGTTCATCTGCAGAAATTCCTTTCCATAGCTTCAAATAACTCGACCTCAAAACCACTTCACAGCTCCCAATGTATAACAAATGATTGCTGCTGAAACCATATTTATACCCCGTTTGTGATTGTTAATCAAATAACCCGCGCATCTAATAAAATTGTTTTGAAACATGCTCTTCCATTAGTTCATGTAAACAATGACCATAAACATACTATGTTATCGAGTCTGCAATGGTAATTCTGTTTATTGGGTAGTCATAAGTAGAACGCGGAAAAATGTCGCTCCGTCTTTTTCACAAGTTACAATATATAATTAATGACGAAGCTTCATTAAAGCAGTTATCGAGTTGCTTCTCTAGCAACAAGTCGATGCAGCGTTCGAAGATCAAAATTTCTGCTGCAGGAAGCTGCTAATCAGCATAGTAATGTAAGTTCATAAGGTCAACTTGAATTCCATAATATTTTAATCTTATCTTGGTTTACCGTGCTTGGACTCTGGGTAGTTCTAATAAAATGTTATTGTTTATAAACATGCTTGGCTTTAGACTTGTATCAGTTATTTTTGTTCGCAGAGTATGAGTGTGACGGATAAACAGTTTTGCATTGTCAAATTCCGAGAAATGCTTTTCTTGGACACTGCAGAGTATCAATTAGTACCTTCTACGTAAATTTTGTCGAGTTCTGAAAAATAAGTGATGATAGCCTTTCCATTAATTAACAGGAAGAAACTCTTAAATATTGCTCAAAAGAGGGAATCACCTAGGCATAACTGGCTGTCTTTTCCTGCTACTATTGAATTTGCAACTGCTGAGTAGCACGTCACACCAAAATAAGGTATAAATGTATAAAAAAATATGCAAATTTTTGTTATTTTTGTTGCAGATGATTTTAAGGACGCAAAGTCAAAGGTTGCTTTAGATTTGTTACAATAACGTCCGCTAGGTGTTATGATAAGTCATTGTGTTGAGAGTAGAGAGAAAGGTAAACTGCTTTAATATGAAAGTTAGGTAAGAGGTTATTGTTTATAAGTTTTATGTGCATGTCTTTAGTTTTTTATTAAAACAAATTTAAACAAGAACGTCTTTGTTGTTTTAATCATCTTGTTGAGTATACTCGATTGAAATCGAGTCATCGCCAATAAAAACCAATTGAATACCAATGATTTCAATACATTAATGGTAAAGTGGGTCACGTCACTTTATGTGACATGATTAGAGAATGTAAGATATGCTGACAGCATAGCGAAAATAACAACCTCTGAAAATAGTCTGTACACGCGGTGAAAAAATTCTGAAGAATTTTACTATGGGAACATTGTATCGATGAACTATAAAGACATTATCGGGAATTTTACAATAAAACTTGAGAATAAATAGTATTTTATCTGTGAATATTTACTAGAGCCCATAGTAAAATTTTGTCTCATTATTATTTACTAAATATAAATACAAAATTTTACTGTAACAACGTAAAAGAAATTATTAGTGTAGCGAGTAATTTTTACTGTTACCATAGTAAATTGAATAAAATCTTACTTAGTCCCATGTATTTGTTTGTTAATAGATATGGTAACTAGTAAAGTTTAAAATGTCCCATAGTAAACGTATGCGCGCCAGCCGCTGCGCATAGGATAGCATGCTTTCTTTTAATTTAAGGAATAAGAGTATTAAGGCGATTAGATCCCTCAA
This sequence comes from Aproaerema taeniolella, assembly GCA_949987775.1. NCBI lineage: Eukaryota > Metazoa > Arthropoda > Insecta > Lepidoptera > Gelechiidae > Aproaerema > Aproaerema taeniolella. Next base: position 27,899,208 of record OX465243.1, read on the forward strand.
TTTCCGAATATTGAGCATTTTGTAAAGCTTACTTCTCATTTATGACTGGCCAGGGAAAGTTGAAAAAAAAAAGTGAAACATCTGTTCAAGGACTACATGTGAAATGTCAGTTTTTTTTTGTACGTCTTTGTATTGTATTTTAAAAAAAATACCACGAGACATCGATTTTTGACTTAAATTCCTTACTGCTCCTAAACGGCTATGATATATGGAAATATTCTTATACTAATTAATTAAGAATCCCTTTTTCTTGAAACACAACGTTTAAATTTTGTAAATCGAGCAATATTTTCATTCAAAAGTTACGAAAAACGGAAATCCGAACGTTTAGTTGCAGAGGGTGGTCTGCGCGGGCGCGGGCGGCAGACGTTTGACGAAATTTAATTGTATTAAGTACTTATGCGGATCTAAATCTATATGATTGAATATATATAATATGTATAGGGTGTTAAGTAATTCGATCTTATCCTCTCAGGTGGTGAATCAGCCCATGACACTGAACAATTTTCGAAAATTCGCTTGCCACACCCGGAATCGAACCAGCTAAAATCCAAAAAAAGCACCCTGTACTTTAATAGTATTGATCGATAGGGTCAATCGTAAGGATAAATCTCCCTACAAACATAGTAAATTAAGTGAAAGGAAGACCATTAAATCTAAGCTTACAAATTTGATGGGACGTGTTAAAGCACTTTTACTTAAGGGTCCCATCGTTAGGTTTTATGTAGTTTAATGGTTCTCTTTTCATCTAATTTACAATGTTTGTTAGAGACATTTGATCTTTACGATTGACCCTATCGATCGATACCATAAAAGTACAGGTTGTTATTTTTTTGAATTTAAGCCGGTTCGATTCCCGGGTGTGGCAAGCGAAATTTCGAAAATCTTTGAATGCTGTTTTGTTTCTTATAGAGCGGGACCTATTCGTAAAAAAGTCTTCAAATAACGATTTTCGTGGGACTTACCTCCGCCATACGAACTACTGGTATGTACTTATTCGGCATATTTTTCTGAACACAAAAAGTGCGGTAGTCACTTTCTAAGGGTATGGAGGGGGTAGCTATGACGTGACGTATTTTATTTACGCTATATTTAGATAACTACTGGACAGATTTACTTAAATGGGGTCTCAAATGAAAGATAATTTAATGAACATTGTTTTATTCTAAAGATTCATTAGTGTAAACCTAGTAACAAAATAAATATTTTCAAAAAACGACATTATGTAAAATTAAACTTTTTTTACTGTGTGAAAAGAACAGAAACCGTTACGATTACGGTAATTTAGCTCATTATAAAAAAATAGCTACACTTATCAGCATTCTAATGAACCTAAAAACGTTTAAGTCGAGCTATAAACAACGGAACTGCAGTCGTCTAAGTGAGCGTGGGTAGCGCCGAACTGACTACGGTACTTAGATTTGGTACGAATAATCTTGAAAATAACGTGACAAAACGGGTAGAATCACAGCAAAATGAAAAAGTATTATGAACAGGCATAATTTTTATTAACAGGCATTTTTTTTTGTCAAAAAATTTTCTTCATTTTGTTACGAACTATTTTCAAAAATTCTCTTAACCAAAATAACGCTTCGTATCGGATCGAAATAAAACTCTTCATACTTGCACGTACTTGCGTTATATTTTAAAACAAAGGACTCAATGGTACTGGTCTGTACTGATGGGTATGAGAGTGTAAACGTACGCACTCGAGGCAGAGGCAGGTCGCTGGCGTGCGAGAGTCTACAGCCGCCATTATATTTTTTACATCGGCAACACTGAGATTCATTCGGAGAAATCCCTGCACCGTGCTGCGACGTGAACTTTGGCACTTGTCGCTTCATTCATTTGAAATCATTTGGTCAGGCCTATGACGCTGTTAGTACCAATATCTGCAAAATTGCGCTGCTATCGCCTTTTAAAACTAAAAAAAATAGTTGATGTTTGATATGGGTTCCTATAAAAAAGTTCTTTAGCTTCATGAGGAGCCCTAAATTTTGCTAGTTTAAAAGCTTTAATAAAGCTTTTTTTATTTGAATCTTTGGCCCATTTTAATAAATCATATATGAATCGAAACAGACTCTTGAGTAACTGTTGCCTTTATGTTGTTGCTACGTAACAGCTACTAGTTTGGTACCCTCTAAGTTTAATTTTTTGCCTGTTCTTGGAGGATTTGACACTAATTATGACGACGTGAATATTGCGATCTCAAAGGTAGTTGAATGGTTCACTGCAAATAACCTACTCTTGAACGAGAAAAAAACCAAATGTGTTAAATTTACCTTGCCTAACGTTAAACAGTTTAATACCAATGTACAGGTTAAAAATGAAAAACTGGAAGTTGTAGAATCTACTGTATTCTTAGGTATCACTATTGACGCAAAGCTTCAATGGGGTCCTCATATTGATAAGTTAGCGAACAGACTCAGTTCAGCAGCTTACGCGGTTAAAAAAATCCGTCAATTATCGGACGTAGAAACCGCGAGAACCGTATATTTCAGTTACTTCCACAGCCTTATGTCATATGGCATTTTGCTGTGGGGTAATGCTGCCGACATTAATAAGATATTTGTCCTGCAGAAAAGGGCTGCTCGCGCGATTTATCAAATGAGACCTAGAATGTCTCTTAGAAATAGATTTAAGGAAATAGATATTTTGACATTTGCGTCCCAGTATATATTTAATAATCTTTTGTATGTAAAGAAAAATGAACAATTGTTTAAGAAAAATAGTGATAGGCACAATGTAAACACTAGAAGCAAACATAACTTGGATATACTAGACAGCCGTCTCTACAAAGTAACAAACTCTTTTATGGGTCAATGTATACGCTTCTACAATAAGATTCCCATGTGTATTCAAAACCTACCTTTAGAAAAATTTAAGACGATAATTAAACAAAAACTTTGTAAAAAGGGCTATTATAGAATTTCGGATTATCTGTTAGACAAGCAACCATGGGAATAAATTGCTCAGCTCCAGAGTTATTCAGATATTAAGTCAATTAAAATTAAAAGTAAGAAAATTTATATGATTGACTTAAAAAGAGCGACCCTCGGAGTTTCTTGCCTATTCTTCTCCTGAGGAAGACTGCACCTTTGCGAATAGGCGCAAAGCCAAAAGTGCTAATGTAATTCATAATATTGACGTGTTCAAGTATCATTTTATATGTTCAATGAAATAAACACTTTTGACTTTTGACTTTTGATGATTGCACATTAAACAGACATAGTTAAAAATTCTAATGCAATTGTTTTAAGCATCTCCTTTTCAGATAACTAGATTATGTAATATAACATGCTATGGTTAAAGTTACATTACACGAATCAAATGTTTTTGACCCTGATTGATTTGTTAAATACATTATTTCATTAAATAATAAAATAAGATAATAGATACATATCCAATCGCAGGGAATATTTTGTTATGTTGTTTGTGGTATTATCTAGATATAACTAAATAAACCAGAACATTAATGAAAATAAATCTCTGACATGCTGCTAGGTAGTAATAAGTAACATTTTATTCATTTAAAAGCAGTAGGTACAGTTTTAAAGTACAGTGGGTAATAAATATGCCTATTGGGTTTCTTCATGGGACAGACTGTCAGCCGACTCACCCTGCACTAGGAATAAATCTGTATTGCAGTGGTAAGATATCTAGTCAGTTCACGAGAGGTAAGGTTATGGTACTTATAGTTGAGTTGTTTTACAAGTGAATAGGTACTTCGCTAAAGGCTTAACCAATTTCCAGAACTAGTAAATAAAAGTGAATAGATAGATTCTCAAATATAGACCCTTATGTGTTGCCACAATTCCGTCAATATCATGTAGCGCAGAACACTTTACTTTATAATAAATGGTAATCAGCCATTTTGTGATTAAAATGTGGATAAGATTTTTTTTCAGTTACACCCAGGTGACACTTTTAACACTCTCATGTTTTCAAAATGGTTCAATGATAATCAATGGAAAAGTAAAAGAATAAATAAATTTTTTCAATGACTATAATCATTGATTATAATTAAAAGTAAGAAAATTTATATGATTGACTTAAAAAGAGCGACCCTCGGAGTTTCTTGCCTATTCTTCTCCTGAGGAAGACTGCACCTTTGCGAATAGGCGCAAAGCCAAAAGTGCTAATGTAATTCATAATATTGACGTGTTCAAGTATCATTTTATATGTTCAATGAAATAAACACTTTTGACTTTTGACTTTTGATGATTGCACATTAAACAGACATAGTTAAAAATTCTAATGCAATTGTTTTAAGCATCTCCTTTTCAGATAACTAGATTATGTAATATAACATGCTATGGTTAAAGTTACATTACACGAATCAAATGTTTTTGACCCTGATTGATTTGTTAAATACATTATTTCATTAAATAATAAAATAAGATAATAGATACATATCCAATCGCAGGGAATATTTTGTTATGTTGTTTGTGGTATTATCTAGATATAACTAAATAAACCAGAACATTAATGAAAATAAATCTCTGACATGCTGCTAGGTAGTAATAAGTAACATTTTATTCATTTAAAAGCAGTAGGTACAGTTTTAAAGTACAGTGGGTAATAAATATGCCTATTGGGTTTCTTCATGGGACAGACTGTCAGCCGACTCACCCTGCACTAGGAATAAATCTGTATTGCAGTGGTAAGATATCTAGTCAGTTCACGAGAGGTAAGGTTATGGTACTTATAGTTGAGTTGTTTTACAAGTGAATAGGTACTTCGCTAAAGGCTTAACCAATTTCCAGAACTAGTAAATAAAAGTGAATAGATAGATTCTCAAATATAGACCCTTATGTGTTGCCACAATTCCGTCAATATCATGTAGCGCAGAACACTTTACTTTATAATAAATGGTAATCAGCCATTTTGTGATTAAAATGTGGATAAGATTTTTTTTCAGTTACACCCAGGTGACACTTTTAACACTCTCATGTTTTCAAAATGGTTCAATGATAATCAATGGAAAAGTAAAAGAATAAATAAATTTTTTCAATGACTATAATCATTGAAAAAATTTGATAGTTATCAACGTCTGACCCTTTTGGCGGGGGCTGTCAGACAACTTGAAAGACTCCTATAATTATTGAATTGTTATCTTTTTTGGTCATTACACGGTTACACATTACTCTCTCTGCTCTTTGTGGTGGAAAGTTTTGAATTTGAAAATTTAAATAATAGGTACAGTGTGTACAATTAAGAATAATGCGTAACAGATTTTATGGACTTCCCTACTTTACTCAGTGGTTCGCCCAGAGCAATTCCGTATTCAGTAAAGAGACATGGGTAAGAAAAGCGAATTCTCTTTCCTTCTTCATCGAATTGGGTTTTGTCAAAATAAACGCTACGCTACACACTCAAAGGCCCACACTAAGGTTTTCTCTTGTGTCGTGGGTCCCTTGGAATACACACAGAGACAAACACCCATGACCCGAGAACAAACATCTGCTTTTTACACAAATGGTTTGATTTAAAGACACCAACTGGCTGTGTTTAAGAAGCTGTTTGTCATTAAAATCTTTGGTCACATTTGACCCAACTGAAAAATTTGCATAGACTTACTATTGATATGAATGCATTATATTCATAATTAATTAACTTCAAATTAATTGAAAAAGTTTTATAAGAAAAATATTTTATAGAAATGAGAAGCGACCAAAATTGGTGCCATTTGTTATCATTGTCAAACACAAACACTGACCAAGAATTTGTAAATAAAAAAAAAATATCTCATTCCTATATTCTGTCCCTGCTACTTCAGCTTTCTCCGAAAGAGTTTTTTCAGTCATTAAGACTAAATGGAGAGACGACAGAAACAAAGCCATGTTAAATTTAGTTAAAAATTAACTCTTAATATGTTCAATTATAATTTTGACTGTATCGAGGCAGATAAAAGTTTTAAAAAGACAACAAGTTGATAAAATATGCAAAAAGTTCCAAAAAACATTATTTAAGTAAAACAATAACGAATGCTGTTTTATTTTATCTAATACCTTTTTTTTTACCTTCTCCCACCTTAATATACTTTATTTCATGAAAAAAAGTTGGTAACCCTTGCGTGTACTTAACTCAGTGACAAGACGCCATCATGACAGTTTGAGGTTATCTTGACATACAGCATGACGTCACAAGATGGCGAATTAAAGGCGATAGCAGCGCCATTTCGCAGCTATTGGTACTAACAGTGTCATAGGCCTGACCAAATGATTTCAAATGAATGAAGCGACAAGTGCCAAAATTCACGGCGCAGCACGGTGCAGGGATTCCTCGGAATGAATCTCAGTGTTGCCGATGTAAAAAATATAATGGCGGCTGTCCACTCTCGCACGTCAGCGACCTACTTCTGCCCCGAGTGCGTACGTTTACACTCTCATGTCCATCAGTACAGACCAGTACCATTGAGTCATTTGTTTTGAAATATAACGCAAGTACGTGCAAGTATGAAGAGTTTTATTTCGATACGATACGAAGCGTTATTTTTGTTACGAGAATTTTTGAAAATAGTTCGTAACAAAATGAAGAAATTTTTTGACAAAAAAATGATGCCTGTTAAAAAAAATGATGCCTGTTCATAATACTTTTTCATTTTGCTGTGATTCTACCCGTTTTGTCACGTTATTTTCAAGATTATTCGTACCAAAATCTAAGTACCGTAGTCAGTTCGGCGCTACCCACGCTCACTTAGACGACTGCAGTTCCGTTGTTTATAGCTCGACTTAAACGTTTTTAGGTTCATTAGAATGCTGATAAGTGTAGCTATTTTTCTATAATGAGCTAAATTACCGTAATCCTAACGGTTTCTGTTCTTTTCACACAGTGAAAAAAGTTTAATTTTACATAATGTCGTTTTTTGAAAATATTTATTTTGTTACTAGGTTTACACTAATAAATCTTTAGAATAAAACAATGTTCATTAAATTATCTTTCATTTGAGACCCTATTTAAGTAAATCTGTCCAGTAGTTATCTAAATATAGCGTAAATAAAATACGTCACGTCATAGCTACCCCCTCCATACTCTTAGAAAGTGACTACCGCACTTTTTGTGTTCAGGAAAATATGCCGAATAAGTACATACCAGTAGTTCGTATGGCGGAGGTAAGTCCCACGGAAATGAACTTTATTCTCCTTGGGTAACGCTCTATTATTAAAAATAAAGGAATTTTTCTCTTGAGTAAAATTTTCTATCTACTGTATTTACAATACACAATACAATGCAATATTCTTTATTGCACACAGGATTACAGAATATGTTTATACAGCGAATTTGAAATAATGTATACAAATAGGCGGCCTTATTGCTTAACAGCAGTTTCTTCCAGGCAACCTTATGGTATAGGAGTTATAGATTGAAATGCGGGAAAGGCGCAAATATTAATTAAATAATAATTATAAATAAGTTGACTATTTATGCACTAAAAATAAGTTGACTATTTATACTCACAAATATATATTTATTAAGATTTATATATATTTATTTAGAGTACTTTCCCTCCAGGAGACGTTAAAAAATTCCACCCTGTATATATGCGACCGGTGAGAATGCCAGAATTGTCGAATAATAGCATTACGTCGATTGCGGCAATCAAAATAATTCAACTTAGATTAAGTATAATTACTTACATACACCGACATCTTTTGTTATTAGAAGTACCTAGTTAGATTCATCAATACAAACTCAAGCGATAGGCAGTAAAGTATGGAGTGCGCTTCTGTACATTCTACGCCTGTGTATTCTTTGACCGGTGTTTTCTTGCGGGGTGCGGAATGTGGCGCGCGGGGCAGAGGGCTCAAACGTCAAGGTCATTGACGACTCTAATCGCCTTAAGTAGGGTAATAGTAACTATACCAAGCGACAGACCAACGTACTCGGAGGACGCAGCGGAATCTCCGAAGTTAAGCAGCATTGAGGATGGTTGGTAGCTGGATGGGTGACCGTGGAAATAATATATTTCAGAAATATGTTCAGAAAATAAAAATAATTACATGGTGAACAACAAAATAAACAAAAGCCGACATTATATATAATTCATAAATTTAATTTTTGCAAAAAAAATAATTATATTAATTTATCAAATAATTCAAAATTATTTATTTTAAAGTAAATAAAATTTAATAACGTAAGGACAGTTATATTTATTTTTAAAAATTTAGATAGATAGATAGATAGATTGACACTTTATTCAATTGTCATAAAACAGCACAACACAGTAATAGACAAACAACAAACATACAAGTAAACATGAATCAGCAAGCAAACAATGAAGTAAACAGACTAATAAACAGAAACAAATAATTTCATAAAACTATTTTACACCGTGTTATCTGTATCATGCCAATCAAATTGGCGCTGACTCAGCATATTGCTGCAGTACCAGACTGCAGCGCTGGTATTCTGCCAGTACCAGTTTGTTCAACGTCCGACACGCTATAATTTCAGCAGGATACGTAGTAATTTTTGAATTGGCGCTCTAAATCATTTTACTATGGGACATTTCAATTTGTGACCTATACTATAGCAAATTTCACTTGCAACTGAAATTACTATGGGCCATGCTAAAATTTAATATTGGTAAAATAAAGTTCAGTAGTATTATGCACCATAGTAAAAAGTGATTTGCATGCAAAGTAAAATTTTACAGAAATTTCTCACAGTGTACCATACATACTATTCTCTTCGAGCATTTCTGCGCATGTGCGTAGTATCGCTATTATATATATACAATATGAGCAGACTTTAGGGTTTAAGCGAGCAAACTGTAGCAGGAAATCGTGAAGCGCTTGGCAACAGTGTATTGAGCTGCCAGTATCAATGTTGAACCATTAGCGAGCCTCTCTTAAGTAGACGGCTAATAAAAATAAAACGTAGTCATAGAGTAACGATAATTTAATATATGCTAACATTACATTAATGTCTTTGGTAGTCGACTAACATGTCACACAAAATAAATATTTTTCAAACTGATTTTCTTCTTAAAAAACATCATTTTTTTGATTTCCCAGCACAATTAGCACTTACAAACCTATATCATATCAAATTTTACAAACAGCATGAAGTAATTTTGGCTGGGCTTATGATTATCATCACTAATTCGGCGAAACCAAAGTTGACCAAAATTGTAGTCAACTCTCATGGTTGTGACACCTCCCACGGCAAACTTTAAACCAACCAGTCTTCCATAACTTCCGCAGTACTTATCGATGTTCAGGTTTATTACCGTTTCTAACTTGTCGTAGACGTAAGTTAGCCATTCATTTGGAAGTATGCACACAGTGTAAATGCCCGCCATGTTCGATAAGGGTCAACTTAAATACGCTATTGGTGAATATACGTGCCATAAAAATAAAGGAAATTTCGGCACATGATCCATTGGGGAAGCTCCAACATTGACTGAGAGGTCACTAGGTGAATAATCCTAAGTCAAACATTATTAAGTAAAAATACTATGAGTCACTTCAAAGGCTGCTACCAGGTCCGGCTCACCAATAACACAATAAATTTCATTATTGCAAAATTTTTATTGGTATATTAGAGTTTTTTCACTTTTAGAGCTTCAAAAAACACAATCTGTAAAAGTTTTTCCATCAATTTCTATCCTCTAATCTACGGAACCATGGTTAGTTATTCTCTATTCTAAACTTGGCTGCCATTTTAACGATACTTATACAACAATGTCTGCAGACGTCTAACGATATTTACATTGACTGCTAACAAAATGGCGCAATTTTATCGACCCAGTTGGAGCGACCGCTAACTCACCAACTGAACAAACTAATATGGCTGTCTCCTTCCTACAACGCTGCTGCTTATGATGCTTAAATCCGTAGTACAGTTCTAATAATAACCGGTACGTATTCGTTAGCTGTGATACCAGGCGTGTTTTGTACGCCTGGTATCACAGCTAACGAATTGTATCGAGGTATATTATAAGAGTCAGCTCAGTGGTCTGGACAAGCAACGTAAACTTCTAAGCAGAAACGAATGGTATGTTCAGATTGATATAAAATGCTGGATAGTTGGGTGATTTTTTGCAACTATTTTTTAACTTCCCGCTAAGTAAATTGAAAATTTTCAAAAGTTTGAAAAATAAAAGTTTTCACACCGATTTTTGAAAATCAAAAAATTTTAGAACAATAAAAAATATTCATAAATAAACCTACGCAATTCACGACACGCACTATGAAATTTCTAACGGAGATACATCAAGACTTGATAAAATTACTACTGAAAATATCACCAACTCAATAGCTGAAGTTTTGAGGGACTTGGAAAGACAGGAGGAAACTCCAACTGAAAATATTTTGTAAGGACAAAACGGTCGACGATGAAATTAGGTTCACGTATGTTATTGTTGATATATCATTTTCTTCCATTTGTTTTTTAGGATAGAATACCATTGCCAAGCAACATGAAATAGACTATTATATTTACATATTTTAAATTATAATTGAAAAATAGTGATGTATACAGTGATAAAAAAATTAAACTTAATTCAAGAGAAGAAATCATAAACCAAGAAAGTCATTTCGAAGAAATAAGTTTTCTTCAATCAAAAGAACAAATTCTTGAATCAAGAAAAATTTACTCAGACTCTTGGGTTAAGAATTTGTTCTCTTAACTCAAAAAAACCTGTTTCTTCGAAATAACTTTCTTGGATTAAAATTTCTTCTCTTGAATCAAGTTGAATTTTTTATCTATTATTTTTTATATATGTACGTATCTTGTAGGTGAATTAGAATTAGTAATAAATTACGTATAAGGCTGATATAAAAAATCTATTAGTTATAAATCAATTTACAAATGAATAGCTTTTTTAATAGTGAATAAAACTAATTAACAATTTTGTAACCGAGTATTACATGGAATACGTTCATAACAACTAGAGTTAAATTAATATCAGTAGTAGAAACTTCCCTATTGTCTACAATAGCCAATGTTCTTAAATTTCTACTTCGTAAACAGTGCTGTTTATACGAAATAGCTACCGGTATATAAACGCGTGTGCAGCATTCCGCCGGCATTTCACCTGCGTACGTCTAGATAAACGTAAGTACCTAGTGCATTGTTTTAATTATTTTGAGATTGACATTGAACATCCGTTTGTTTACACAAGCGCAGATTAATTGCAGCCGTGATAGTTTCGGTAAACATTTAGGTCCCGTGATTTGTTACCAAGTCTAAGGCCATTAATTTCAATTTCTAGACGTAGATCGCATAATGTTAGTCATTCTCGAGCTTTTGAAACACGCAGACCTAAAATTGTTACTAGGCGACGAAAACAATAGTTTTATTGTGATAAAAATTATTGGTTAGTTTTCAATTATTGTGTACTCAGTTGCTTACACAGAAGTTGCGCATGTCCTTCTACCGTTTAATATTTCGGACCGACTGTAGATAAGAACATTACCGACTTTACCTAATGAGTGCAAACAGTGTTGGTGTAACAAGTGACTCTAATTTCAGAAATGAGGCCGCGGTTAAAGACACTGACCCCTGAAGACGCCAAAAACACATGAGTTTTCTTGAAATTTTTCTTGTATTGGAAACTGGCCAATTTCTAGGTTAGACACCCCGCCGGTCTTAGGTTGAGACTAAAATTGCCCAAGATTTTTAATAATAGCCTCAATCTTTAGTTTCTGATCCAAAAGTAGCGTACTTGCGAACGTTGAAGCCTTTTTTTTTGCTCCATAAGGTCCGAAAGGCTGAGAGAGATGAAAATTGCAGAGGATAAAATAAACGCAGCTGTCAAAAAGATTGAGGAAACAAAGATCAGTCCAGCAAGGATGAAACCTAGTTTATGTCTAAAAGAGACAGATTATTTTTATAACCCTAAAAAGTAGTTTTTTAGATAAGGGATTTGTGATATTCAATTAAATAATGATCTAATTATATTTTGTTTAATCATTCATTTTCCTCTCCCGTATTCTGATGCTAATCAGTAAATATTTAAATTCATGGTTATTGATTATGATCTTAATAGTTTTGACATTTTAAATTTGTACAAGTCAGCCATTAAGACAAAAGTCAAGTGGCTTTTCAAGAAGAATTTTTTCTTACACGTGGACAAGTACAATCACGTCATCTACTTAATGGTTATTTTTAACGCGACAAACGTTATTTGCATACAAATAGCTTGTACTTACAAGTACAAGCTGTGCAGAGAACAAACAGTTGATCGCTATCTCATTTTAACGGCCAATGATGTCATATTTTAACTTGGAACACAAATTAATATTCAATATCAATCTTATATACAACTGAATACGGGTATATATATATATATTAATTGAATTAGTTATTTTTATTTTAATGTTAACGAGCTCTTATCTATAAATAATTATAATTAGATTTAACTAACGAGCCTCGAAAACAAGACTGATAGCTTTAGTTGGCAAATATTTATGTTTTTATGCAAATCATGTGTGTGGTGTAAATGTTTATGTAAAATTGCAAGACAGTTAAATAAATCTTTATTATTTAATTATTGTTTTATTTACTACGTCAAAATACGTATTTTTATACTAAAAATATGTTTACTTTTGAACTGCATACGTATAGTCCTGAGCGGTATACCAAATATCGTTACTAGAACAATACCAAGTTTCTCAGTACAAGACATATTGTTTGGAGAATAATACTGTGTTTCAATATAAAAGAACAGTGATGAAACTTGAGACGAATTTTATTGAATTCAATAGAATTGACCTCGTGCTCTCAATTGACAATTTGGCTATTTTGTCCACTAGTTCTGTTCCTAACCGGTTGACCAGGACAAACTATAAATTAACCATGACATCCTGGAATGTTGTTGTTTCCTGTGCAATGACGAAATTTGATAAGGAATTCTCATTAGCAACGGCATAAAAAGTCCCTGTTCCGTACTCACCAGGAAAATAGATTATTTACGGGTAGCTGTATCATGATGAATAAGCTTTTGTTCTCAGAATGTAGTTGAAATTCTATCGAACAAAGTTTTGGTAAACAATCTTATCGTCGCCTTCCTTATTAAATTTAAACCTATTTGCATTCAAAGTATCATCACCGCCATTCGACTTGATGTTGACGTCTCGGATGTTTCCAGCGTATGTTATTAATGACGGAATACTTCTCCGTAGGATGTCTTCTGATTAATGTAATACAACAAGAGAAAAGCAGCCCCTCGGTTGCACATAAATGTTAGCGCATTTTCTGGAGGTCCTCCAGGTTCCTTATGGCGATAACTTTGGACTCGGCGTTCTTCCGAGCAAAGATTTTCGAGTTTTTTACCCACACATATTCGAATTCTCTTTCATTTTTGAGCTCTTTGGCTTTCTTTAGTAGAATTTTATTCTCAACCGTTAAGTGATCATTGATAAATATTCGGTGGGTCCCAGGAAGATTTATATCGCCAGCACAAAGGTTTATGTATGTGCGGGCAGCAGCAACGAAGTCTTCTTTGACATAGCGGTTCAGGAACGAAACGAAGGCTGCATCTCGGGGAAGAGCTGCACCTTTGCAAATAATCGTGAAGTTTAAAGAGGTTTAATTCACTACGTTTACTTATACTATTTTGACTTTGATTGTGACATGGAATTTAAACTAAATGAGTTAAGAACTGACTGCCTGACTCCGTCAGTGCACCGTCAGTCAGTGGGGGGTGGCACTGTGTCGGATGGCCGAATGTCGTGATTCTATATTTTCAAAGATATTTCGAGACTTAATGGTCCGAACAAAGGCACAGTTCTTGGCTCGTGATTGGTGAAACGCCAACCAACCACGTGCCAAGCACGCCATTTTAGGGTAAGGGAGAGGGGATTACGGCCGTTGGTCGAGCCCGGGCAGTCAATTTTTATCTAGCGTTAGAAGCGAACAGTTGAATAACCTACTACTAGTTCCTACTAAATCCACTACAAGCTCATTTTGTATCGAAAAACTGAAAGAAATTTTCAGCATCTTTGGACTACCGCATTTTCATGTTTCGGACAATGGAAGACAATTTACCTCACAAGAATTTAAAAAATACTTATCGAACAACGGCATCCATCATAAAACCATCGCTCCATACCATCCCGCTACAAATGGACAGGCAGAACGTTTTGGACAAACCGTAAAAAAATGTCTCTATAAATGAGAGGGGGAGAGTGGTACCATAGCTGCTGAATTGCTTACGATCAAGTTGACCCCTCGGGCATCCAGGTCCATCAGGCCTCTACCCTTATACTCTCATGTTTGGGAGAGAGATTAGAACGAAACTGGCGGCCATGACTAAGCCACTACCGAGGACTCTGAGGACCAAAGACACAATACCAAGCAGAGAGTTTGCTCCTAGAAGTAGAATTCAGGCTAGGAGCTACTCCTCACCGGGACGGAAGTGGGCATTCGGAACAGTATCCCGCCGTCTTGGGAAATTTTATTATGAAATAGCTACCGACGGCGGTCTTCTCTGGATTAGGCACCTGGATCAGCTATGCAATTCTCTAAGCAACACTTTAAAGCTGCGCTCATCGCTGTGATCACGGCTGTCGCAGCCGTAACATCGTTCGCTGCGCGCACGGGCGTTTTGTTAGGTATTCTCTAAGCTCTACTTGCTCGTCGTCGATCTCTCGGCTGCGGGAACTCACGGCTGTTGGCAAAAAGGCTGTGCTAGAGCGGTGACGAATCTTATTTTACAGTCTATAATTTCTCGACTAGTAGATTTTGGCTATTTCCTGGTATTAAAAAATACATTAAGTACACATTTTATATTAAGAGATATGTAGTCATTGCTTGAATGTATAATATCAATAATTTACTACTTTAAACTTACTTTAAAATAAAGGCACAACGATATAGATAAAAAAAAAACATAACCTAACTTTGTGCTTGCGTTTGCGGTCGAAGTTACACAGTTGTTGGTAAACAAATACTTAATAATGATGAAAAAAAACTCTCCGTTCCAAGAATGCTTAAGTATGGGACTGTGGTTTAACCTACGCCAGCCACTTGAAATTTTTACGCATTCTACAATCTTCCATCATCATTTTACGTCTATACCCTTTGTGACTATCACACAGTGAACACTTCGTGAAGTGTATTTTGAATCTATAAGAAGTAAGTATTACCTACTAATTATTTATGTTTTCGTCAGTAAAATCAGTGAGTTTATTCAATTTATCAAGTCAATTACTTAATAGGTTTTTGGGTGGTACTAATTTATAAATATCAACTTTATTTTCAGTGGCTCGTAATGCAGGACCATCCACAGCTCAATAGCTCAAGTCAAAAAATTGATTGGGCTGATGGAGACGAGATCATATCTTGCCACTGGCCATGCCTGTACAGCCAATGCTAGGACCCGGATGCGAAATGGATTGGCATAAGTCGGTCTAGTATTGAGTAGTGATGGCAACGGGTGTGTTAAAGATTGGAAGCAGTGGGCAAAGGTATGTAATGCACATTGCACATATTTAAGTATATAACTTTTGATTTTGTGTTAAGACGTTAGTATCTAGTTCGGTGAAGTAAGATCTTTTTTTCGTTGTGTGTAGTAAAAAGGCTACAGTTAAAAGGAAGGCCAACATGGCAGAGGACAGGTGGTGGGGTCGATGCTGAGGTGGTGGAGCTCACAGAGCTAGAACAACGAATTATAATTATCGCTGGTGGCCTAACCTTTGCTACTGGTGATAGGCACCTTTATATTAATCCATTCCCAGTAGTTATGTACTTACCTACATGTTAAATTCCTTACTAATGACATAAAAGATATTACTGGATAAAATAATTAATCCTTACCAATATTATAAATGCAAAAGTAGCTCTGTTTATCTGTCTGTCTCTCCGTCTTTCACGCCTAAACTACTAAACCGATTTTGATGAAATTTATTGTAATTTGGGAAAGGACATAGACTACATTTTATCCTACAATTGGGCACGATATAACCTGTAGACCACGCAGGCGGAGCTGCGGACGGATAGCTAGTGGTTAATAATCATATTAATGGTTTTACTAATAGTAATGTTTTACTATAACTAACTGCCGTTGAATTTACAGCTCGCACGGACGGAGCAAGGGGCGGTGGAAATGCGCGGCGCCCCATATTAGTGGAGACACCGACCTAGCGCCGGCGCCGCTCGTTGCCGTCACAGAGCAAGTGGTGGGTCCCCGCAGCGACGCCGCGTGCTTCGAGGCGCGCGTACCCAGGGAGGAATGTCTGCGGCCCGGCGACGTCTGCTGCGACCGTCTCCGCTATCGCAACGCCGGCTGCTCCGAAATAGCGAGCTTAACAAAACGATTTATTGCCGTTGAAAATGCCGTGCCGATGCGGAGCTTGCCATTGCACGGTCGCAAGAAACGTATGCGCAGGGCTACCGCATGATGGCGGAAGCGCTAGAGAACTTCACAAACGCAGTAGGCAACGTCGCACAACAGATAGTTGAAGCCATTCTACAATCTGCTGTACGACGTTGACCTGTTTATTAGTACAGTGGTTCCAGATCCAATACTAATGATGACTTAAGCTTAATGTCCTGGTTCTTGTTTGTGTTTATCCATGTCACACAAAGAGCAAAGTTCTCCTAGTATGGGCCTACATGAGCTTGAGCATTATAATTATTAATAATTTGCCCGTAAAAATTATAGTATATTGCACTTTTTTCAGACGAGTCCCTATATAATAAAATATTAAGTGACATTGATTCCAATTTTCAATTAATCCTTTTAAAAACTCGTAAAATCAACGTTATTGTATTAACATTTCTCAGAAACTAAGGTTTGTTACTATTTTATTTGAGACTGCTCAATTTTGTGGAATTTATACTACATTTTTTCTGTTAAACTAAGAACCTTCAGGTCTTTTAATATCTATATTTCTTAAAATATTATGTTTTCAATATTACGACTGTAGGTAGGTTATGTCCTAAATTAAATAAATATAATTTAATTAAGAGAAAATAATTTTAATTAAGTACTTAATTTTAGAAGGCATAAAATAAAAGCAATTTAGTTTGATGTTCTTTATTTATTTTCACTGACTCAAAAAAAAATTAAATGCTAATCCAGCATTTTTTTTAACAAAAAACACACATTATTAACTAGAACAGAAAAAAACAATCAAATTAAAGCATAATGAGTTTGTTCCAATATGATGGATGGGATTTTTTTTTTCTTGTAAGTTATTGGATAATTCCAAGATTGGTAATCCAGCACGATTACATATATTATGCAAAACACAGTAAGCAACGGCTATTTTAGACACCATATCTGGGTCATATTGCAGATCTTTGTGGACTTGCTAGAGCACAACGATTGAAAAAAGAAGAAGATGCCAGTCACCAGACGCCAGACGGGAAGGGAAGAAAGAACCATGCCGGCCGTCTTCGAGGGCGCACCGGCATCCCCGAGCGTAAATATTACCGACTCGGGGGTGGCCGCGACACAGAAAAGAGCGGAAGAGTTGAGTGCGGCATCCGGGCTTCCCCCTCCGACCGCCCCTCAACCCCAAAGGTCGGACGGGGGGAGAGAACGGACGGAAAGCCCACCGCCTCCCTCTACCATCGTCGAACTTGAAACCAATGAAGAATTGAAGAAATTGAGACTACAGCATATCCAGAGGCTTACGGAACTCCACAAAAGACAGCTGGAACAAGAAAAAGCCCTCTTGGAGGCTTCTTATGATGCAAAGATTGCAGAATTGAAACGAAGGGTTCTCAGTGAGAGGGCATCCAAAGACGCTCACCAAAGGGTAACTCAGTGGCTACGTCGCTCTCAAGCTCCGTCGCCCTCCAGCTTGGGTAACAGAAATGAAAGAAACGAACGAAACGAAAGAAATAGGAGACTAGACCTCTCACCGTCCCGCCGCGAAAGGGACATAACCATGGACGTGAGGCACAGTATCCGCAACGAGCAAGAGGGAGACCGCCGCACCGAAAGAAGCTTTTATGAAGAAAGAGATGAAAACGACAGACTTCAATTCGACGATTAGAAAGGAAACGATTATGACCAGAGCTACTACTACAGAATAGAATAGAATAGAATAGAAAATGTTTTATTCAGTAACATTACATGCTTACTATCACTAAACATAAGACATAGTTACATCCAAAGTAATGTACCAAAAGGGGTTGCCAGCTCAGCATACTGCCGTGGTGAACACGGCGCTGATTTTCAGCTAGTCCCGAAAAATAAACCTAGACTTAAAAATACTTAACCTAATTACATACTGTGTGCGTGTATGTGTATGTGTGTGTGTGTGTATGTGTGTATGTGTATGTGTGTGTGTGTATATATGTGTGTGTATGTGTGTGTTCTGTATGTTGGCCGCTCTTGCATGTATGAATTTGTGAGAATATTGTGTGTGGGGTGTTCATGTGTGTGAGTTTTTGTACTGTATCAAGTCTATCCGCTGTATAAAACCATGTAAAACTATGTGTGTACTTAAATATATTATCAAATATAATATATATATATATATATATATATATATATATATATATATATATAATATAATTAAAATAAATACTTAACTAAAATTGAAATAGATAGAAAATACTTTACAAAACACATTTATTTATATAAAAAACTCCGCTGGTCTATGCAACTGTCTGTCTAGTTCGATTTTCTTTACATTGATGTGCGAACGCTTGAGACTAGAAAAGGTGCAAAAAAGAGAGCAAGAGTGTAGAATCAAAGAAAGAGAAAGAAAACGAGACTTCAGCCCGAAAGAAAGAGAAAGAGATATTGACCGCTTAGCGGACGCCCTTAGTAGGTTGAGTCGTCAGCGCCCACTGCCGAAGCAAGCTGTAGACTTACCTACTTTCTCCGGGGCACCACATGAATGGCTGCCGTTCAAGATGGCAATGGCGAGCAGTCAGGAGCTATACGATTTCAAAGAAGCTGAAAACCTAGCGAGAATCAGAAATGCCCTGAAGGGCGAAGCGAAAGAATGTGTGATGGGCCTTCTAGCTACGGCGAGACCAGTGAAGGACATAATGATAGTATTGGAAACGAGCTTCGGGAACCCAGATCATCTATCCAGGAAAGCGGTTGACGATCTACACAAACTCCCACGCTTGGGCAACTCCGCCCACGAAATAAACAGCTTCGCTGTTAAGTTGAGGAATGTCGTCATGGTTCTCGAGTGCGTGGACAAGAGAGGACAATATGCGAATATCAAGCTCGCCGATGAAGTATTGGATAAGTTCAGCCCACACATGAAGAGTCGATGGGGCGACTACGCCTACAGAAACAGAGATGACTTGGAAAACCAGACCAGACTTCAAATGTTATCGAAATTCATGGATGAAGAAGCAGCCACGGCCACGTCGTGCTACAACTCCTTGCCGAAGCAAGCTATAGCTGCTGCAGCGCCCGCTAAGCCTAGTGGGAGACAACCCGCCCAACAGCAAAAGAAGAGAACTATATACAATACGACGGAGTCGAAGTGCGTACACTGCTCTAAGCCGCACCATTTGATAAAATGCGAAGCGTTTAAGAAGAAAACAGTACCAGAGAGGTGGGAGATAGTAAAAGGCACCGGTATCTGTTTCAAATGCTTGAAAGAAAAACACCGAAGCGAGGTCTGCAAGCTCGGAAACTGCTCCATCGACGACTGCGGAAGGCCACACAACAGTCTCCTGCATCTGAAAAAGAAACAGAAAGAAGAAGAAGAAACGATTCTCACTACCGAAACTGAAACAATTCTGAAGGCTGAAGTCGATGAAAGGGTGCTTCTGAAGGTCTGCCCGGTTACAATAACGGGCCCGGCAGGATCCATAGACACCTACGCTCTCTTGGACGAAGGATCAACGATAACCCTAGTTGAAGAAGCACTAGCCCGAAGGCTGAAACTGAAAGGAGAGATGACCACTCTAGTGATAAGCGGCATCAACTCAGAAAGAATGGAAAAGAGTCTGAAGACAACTCTACAAATCCGTGGCAACAACGGGAAAAAAAATGAAATTCACGTGAGGACGGTCAAGAATCTCAACCTTACCGGTCAATCACTCTCGACGAAAAAACTGAAAAAGTACCCTCACCTGCAGGGTCTACCGATTGAAAAAATTTCTTATGATAAGGCAAAACCAAAGGTACTGATAGTTGCAGACAACTGGCCTATTATCACAACCCGCCAACTAAAGACTGGCAACGAGGACGAACCCGCAGCATCTCTCACGGAGCTCGGGTGGATAATCCACGGCTCTGCCCCGAAGGGCAACCTGGAACATCGAGTTTTTCATATCAGCACAGAGCGGCTAGAAACTCGTGGAAAAGCATTTTGACATCGACGCGCTCGGGGTGACCCCCCACCAAAAAATGAAACCAGAAGAGACAAGGGCCGTCGAGATCCTCCGGGATACCATGAAGATTGAAAAATAGAAATACGAAGTCGACCTGCCTTGGAAGACAGACGACGTTGAAATGCCTCCCAGCCAACACAACGCGCTGCGGAGGCTCCGAACGATAGAAAGAAAACTGGGGCGATCCCCAACATTGAAAACAATTTACGAAAAAGAAATGGAAAACCTGTTTGAAAAAGGGTACGCTGAACCTGTAACCCTGGAAGACAAAGAATCTACAAAGGCATGGTACTTGCCACACTTCCCGGTTTTCAACCCAAACAAGCCGGGCAAGTGTCGGCTCATATTCGACGCAGCTGCCAAGAGCCACGGAACGAGCCTCAACGACATGCTGCTGGAGGGACCAGATCTGTTCTCTAACCTCCAAGGAATTTTATTCAGATTCCGTGAAAGAAAGGTCGCGGTGACCGCCGACATCCAAGAAATGTTTTTGAGAATAAAGATACGCCTGGAGGATCAGCCTGCTCAGATGTTTCTCTGACGTACCGATGAAAACGCAGAACCGAAGTAATATAAGATGACAAGCATGATATTCTGCGCCGCGAGCTCACCGTTCATCGCTCACTCAGTGCGAAACAACATGGGTGAACGCCTGCTCTTCACATCTCCGAAAGCGGCAAAAACGATAGTGAAAAACCACTATATGGACGATCTCGTCGATAGCTTTGAAGAAGAAGGATCCGCTTCCAACATACTCAAGGAGGTGGACAAGATGTTCCAATCCAACGGTTTCCTACTCCGTGGATGGAATTCGAACGAAAGAAATCTCATCAAACAGTTCCCGAAGGAGCTACGAGCGAAGTCTACAGTCAAGGGACTGGCCGACGCCACGAACCACGAAAAGACATTAGGCCTACTGTGGGACTCAGCAACCGATACACTTGGCTTCAACAAAAAAAAAAATTCTTTATTTAGACAAATCCTTACATGTAATAATCGGGGCTTCCCAGTAAGTAGTCATAGACACTTGTGATGGGAATGCCTCGCTCTTCCAGGTATACAATATATTCTAGGATATTCAGAGTGAGTTTAAATTACTATTAACTTATAATTATAATAAAAAGTAAATACCTAATTAAGTAACAAGGTGTGGGTGTGTGTTGAAGTATGTGTGTGTATTTGTAATAGTGTAGTATGCGTGTATTTATGTGTGCTTGGGGTATATTATGTGTATGTTTGTGCCTTTAGTCAATTAGTAAAACTGAGTTTAAGGGGGGTAATTAGTGTGGATACACAAATGTTAAGGTGTGCATTACGCTCAGCAAGGAGTGCTTGTGCTCTACATGATGTGCTTATGCTCAGCGCTAAATGACTGAACCCTGTATGCCCTACGGATATCTTTGGGATCGTCAGACTAGAACCAACATACAGAGAGGTCATTACACGGTGACAAGAAACCATTGTAGTATACCCTACGGATCTGGTTAGTCCTTGGGATCAGGAAGCTGAACCCATATACTACGAATGGTTTGTAATTTGATAGAGGGCTTAGTCCATGCCATTCAAGTTAGTCTTATGAGAAGTTCTTCCACTTCTTCATAGCCAAGTGTGTGTAACCATTCTGTTAAAGAAAGCTTGCAGGAATGACGTAGTTGGTGATAAATATGCAGCAGACGATTAACTTTGTTATAGAGGTACGGGGCTTGAGTAACATACTGTCTCTCAGCGAAGGTCGTTCGAGCTGGATGAGAAGGGGCTACCAAATCATTTCTTCTCCTGTTCATTAGAGCTTGATCATACGGTAGGCCTTTATGGTATTGTAGTACTATAAAAAGTATATATAGTTTACGGACAGAGAGTAATTTACTTGTTGTGTAAAGGTCGTTGGAAGGAAACCTGTAAGGCCTGAAGTGCATTACTTTGATCAGAGATCTTTGGGCCCTCTCAAGATCCAGAAAGTTTGTTTTATTAGCGCCGCCCCACACTGGGATACAGTATGCTATAACCGATTGTACCATAGCTATATAGATATTGTTCAGTATATCCCTATTCATCACATGCCTTATTGATTTGAATACCCATATCAGTTTCCTGACTCGACCCATGGTTAGTTCTAAATGTACATGCCAAGACAGTCTTTGGTCGACCATGACGCCGAGGTATTTTACATGATTTGCCTTTAGTAATATCGGGCAGTTCTTTACAGTTTATGAGGTTAGACTGTCGGCAATTGTGAAGTGGAATACTAAAGTCTGGACCCGGTTGCGAGTTTGAGTAGGGGCCGAAGCAAATGTAATTAGTTTTTTGAGTATTTAAGGTTAAGAGGTTTTCGTTTAAGCAATTGGCAACTCTCGCTAATCCTTTTTCGGTCGCTATTTTCACCTCATCCCAGGTCCTACCAGAGAAAACAATCGCTGTGTCATCAGCATAGGAGAGTGTCCTCCCTCCAACGTCCCGAAGGTTACATAACTCATTAATATAAATGAGAAAAAGGGTTGGGCCGAGGACACTCCCCTGTGGTACACCAAAAGTAACTAGCTCTTCCTCACTAATGTACTGACCGATTTTGACAGCCTGTTTCCTATTTGAAAGGTAGCTACATAGAAGGGACAGAGCATTGCCTCGGATGCCTAGCTTTTCCATCCTGTCTACAAGAATGGGAACAGATACGGTATCAAATGCCTTCTTGAGATCTAAAAAGACAGTGAGGCACTTATGACCTTTGTCAATAATTTTTGTGATGTGGGACGTGAGATCAATAATGGCATCCTGAGTTGACCGCCCCATTCTGAACCCGTATTGAGAGTTGGATAGGATTTTGAATTTGTTTAGGTAGCTAGTCAATCTGGAATTCAAAAGCTTTTCAATAATTTTGGAAATAGAAGTTAAGACAGAGATAGGGCGGTAGTTATTTATATCACCTCTGCTCCCACTCTTGTAGACTGGAGTAATTAAAGACCGTTTAAGTACATTGGGGAAGATTCCATCCTTGAAACACAAGTTTAGCTAACAGATCATCGGGACCAAGAAGTCTTTTGATAGTTTTAAGAAATGAGTGGAAATAGCGTCCCAGCCAGGAGCACTGCCAGAGTCCAGTCCCATCAAGACAGCTTCAACCTCTTGAGGAGTGGTGTCCAATAACACAAATGAGGATGAGCTCAAGCGCTGTACAAAAATAGGTGAGTTACTGTGGGAACTTGCTATAATATTTTCTGCTAATTTTTGACCAATTTTGACAAAATATTTGTTCACAAAATTTACTGATAATTGAGGACTCGGTTGTATATTAAGCAGTTCAGAATTCGGGATTCTTGGTGGCTTATATTGTGTAATTTCATTTACTGTTTGCCACAGATTTTTAGGTTGTTTAATTTATTTATTAATTTTATATTTGTAATGTATTCTCTTTGCCTTTTTTATTAGGTTACAGCAGAAGTTTCTAAATCGCTTACATATAGTTAGGATTTTGTTGTTAGGGTCAAGTTTTAATTTCAGTTGCATTTTATTACGTAATGTTATGCATTTTATAATGCCCGGGTTAATCCATGGTTTAATAGCTCTCTTGCAATTCGGGATTTGTGTGATTTTAGTATTAGTACTGATAACTGATCTAATCATTTCTATTAGTGCAGATGCAAAGGTATTTGGGTCTTTATAGATATTAAAATGGGATACGTCAGTAGAGATAAGGCCTTTGAGTGCATTTTGGTAATTAATGACAGTTTTATATTTAGGAGTTATCACTTATTTAGAATTTTGCTTCAAGAATACGGTAACCAGGTTATGGTCTGTAACAGTAGTATTTAATATGGCAACATAAGCTGCGTTACAGTTTCTATCTAGCCTTAATAAGACATGATCTAGATAGCCGTCACCTCTAGTAGGTAATAAGTGTCCGGGCATAATACCATGTAGTGAAAGTACACTTAAGTAACTTAGTCTATTTCCTCTTTCATACGAGTTTTCATTAGGGGATATTATAAGGTCGATGTTGATGTCTCCGAGGATTAAAATGTTTTTAAATGTTTTAAGGGTTTCTAGGTGTGAATCAAGGGAGCCAATGAAGTTACTGGCGGTAACATGAGAAGGAGATCGGTAAATATCAAGTAAAATATAGTCGTTAAATTCAATTTGGAGTCCAGTAAAATGAGCGTGGAGCAAAGCAAACACACGTCCGTACACTACGGGGTCCGAGGAGGAAGAGGATGAACCGAGTGCCGAAACACAAGCATGAACCGAGTGCCGAAAGAAATAATAGAACAGAAGAGAATACCAACGAAACGTGAAATGCTCAGCGCAGTGATGTCCATATACGACCCGCTGGGACTGATAAGCCATTACACAGTACTCCCTAAGATCATCCTGCAGATATCTGGAGGAAAGAGATCGGCTGGGACGAACCAATCCCAGCCGAAGAACACGTCGCCTTTGCAAAATGGCTAAAGGCACTGAAGAAATTGGACAGAATAAAAATCCAAAGATTTTACGGAGTGAAGAAACCTGAACTCCACATCTTTTGCGACGCAAGCGAAAGAGCGTACGCCACAGTCGCATACTGGCGTACGGAAGACGAAAAAGGAAATGTAGAAGTCATCCTGGTAGCAGGAAAAGCCAAGGTGGCACCATTGAAGATTCAATCGATACCAAGGCTAGAACTTCAAGCGGCGGTTACCGGAACGCGCCTCGCCGAAGCTATTAAAATGCACCACAGAATATAAATAGAATCGACCACATACTGGACCGACTCCACAACGGTTCTACAGTGGATCAGAACAAACGCAAAGAAATACACACGCTTCGTGGCTCACCGCCTAGGAGAAATCGCAGAAAGCACAGCGATTGACGAATGGAGGTGGATAGACACCAAGCAGAACGTGGCAGACGACGCTACGAGACCGATCCCAGATATTCACAACGGAGACCGTTGGTTCCAAGGTCCGTCATTCTTGAAGACACCAAAATCCACATGGCCTACGGGGGGAGAAGTCGTGAACGAAGAAGAAATACAGCATGAAAGGGTGCATCACGTGACCCAGAAGTCATACCCGTTGCCCGACATCGAAAGGTTCTCTAACCACGAGAAGCTCATCCGAGCTACAGCTCGAGTCTTTCAATTCCTCGAAAGGCTCAGAACGAAGAAGAAAGTAGAACTCTTGGTGGATCACCTACGAAAAGCCGAAGAAGTCTGGGTGAAACAATCCCAGCAAGAAAGTTTCCATGAAGACATAGATCTCCTGAAGAAACAAAAGAATATACCAAAGTCCAGCAAACTCTACCGCCTGGATCCGGTTCTGAAAGAAGAAATAGTAATGATGAAGGGTAGAATCACTAACCTGCCCATCCTTGACGGGAGACATCCCTACACCCGTCTATTGATACGAAACGAACATAGAAAGAACAATCATCAGCACCATGAAAAGGTCGTCAATGACTTGAGACAGAAGTTC
This sequence comes from Aproaerema taeniolella, assembly GCA_949987775.1. Classification (NCBI taxonomy): domain Eukaryota; kingdom Metazoa; phylum Arthropoda; class Insecta; order Lepidoptera; family Gelechiidae; genus Aproaerema; species Aproaerema taeniolella. Next base: position 27,924,926 of record OX465243.1, read on the forward strand.
TGGATAATACACCTCCGTCCATCTGTGAAGAACGAAATCAGAAACTGCACGAAATGCAAGCTGCAAAGGGGCAAACCTCACATGCCACCTTTCGGAAACCTCCCGAAGGAGAGAACGACCAGACCAGAAAGACCCTTCACCACATGCGGTCTTGACTACTTCGGGCCCATCGTGGTCACGGTCGGAAGAAGACATGAGAAAAGATGGTGTGCTTTGTTTACCTGCCTATCCACTAGGGCGGTTCACATTGAAATAGCACACAGCCTATCAACCGACTCTGCGTTGATGGCAATACGAAGAATGGCAGCGAGAAAAGGATGGCCAGCCGTCGTTTATTCGGACAACGGCACCAACTTCAAAGGTGCAGACATCGAACTACGAAAAACAATCACTGATTGGGAACCAGAAATAAAAGAGTTAGCCCTGAAACACAGAATACGTTGGAAATTCATAGCCCCGGGTGCCCCACATCAAGGCGGTGCTTGGGAAAGATTGGTACGAACGGTGAAAACAGCTTTGGACGCCACTCTCGCTGAGAAATACCCTAAAGACGAAATACTGAATACCCTGCTCCTTGAAGCCGAAAAAATGATCAATGGAAGGCCACTCACCCAGGTCTCCACTGACCCAGATGATCCGGAAACCCTCACTCCGAATTATTTCTTGATAGGCTCCTCCACGGGTCTCCCTAGCCCTGGAGAATGCCGCCCAGCTGACAGACGAACATGGAGAGCTGTCCAGGCGCTCGCTAACACTTTCTGGCAGCGCTAGACGAATGAGTACTTGCCCACTCTGAACCCTCGCGGCTCCAGTACTCCGAACGAAAACGACGAAAAATTACGTAAGCCTCTGAAGATTGGAGACGTGGTGATGATCACAGACCAATTCCCACGCAACTCCTGGACGAAAGGACTGATATTAGAAACCTACCCTGGGCCCGATGGCCAGATCAGAACAGTTCTCGTGAAGACGACCACAGGCAACTTCAAGCGACCAGTATCACGAATCGTCGTCCTCACTCATCAGAAAGAAAAGGAAGGCTGCGAAACCCCAGGTTCTCCGCCTGGGGGGAGAATGTTGCGGACGACATAGAATCTAATTAGAAACTAACAAGAAATTCCCTTTTTATATTATGTGTCCCAACTAGCTATCCTTCTGTGAATTTGAGAAATTTTATGATTGTTTTGGTTTACGTAATTGTATTTTGCATTTGCACTTTTTATTTTTGGAACTTTTTGACTATGTAACTTTATAGGGATGTTTGAATTGTATAGAAACTTGATTTAAAACTAAAGAAACTTATGTAAATTATCTAGAAATAAGAAATATTTTGATGTGAAATTTTCTCGAAAGTTGGACTTTGAAATCGAAATTAAGAAACGAGCGGCCAATCGCGGGCCGCGAATTTTGGACCAATGGGCGGCCGTAGAGCGAGACGAAAGAAAACGCTTCACGCGTCGCTCTCGGCCGTCCCCGAACGCCGTGATTGACCGGATCGTCGTCGGGTGTGTCTCAAATTCCAATTAGAATTTTCCGAATTAATAGAGGCACCCCGACGACGAGAGGCCATTCCGCACTCAGCTTCAAGTCTGACAAGAAGCTCCACTTTTGAGAAGACACAAAGGAAGTACCTGAAGAAAGAAGATTAAAAGGAAATTTTGCTTGGGAAATCGCGGGTTTCATTTGTTTTCCCCACGAACCAGCTGAAAATTAATATACAGTCCACAACAACGAAGAACCTCCTCCCTCCAAATAATTGGGGATTTCCCGCGTCCTCAATAGGGAAACATGTCATAAATTTGAGTATAGTGTCTTGTCGCTAGGCGATTTTGTTTGGTGAATGTCATTGAATAAACATTGGTAAATATGACTATCTCGTATTTATTAAGTATTTGAAACTCCCCAAATTGGTGACCAGTCGCTAAGTAAAATTTTAAAGTTGTCACGAGTGCCTAGTGCGACAAGTTCCTGCTTCTGTGCCCTGGGAACAATCCCTGCGCAGACACATCAACGGCAACTGCAACCTGTGATAGTTATCAAGCGCCTCACAACAACCAAAAGCGGCTCCTTCATCAGCCGCGCCTTGTTGCTAAGGCCCCCGATAACCCCGGTGAAGACGTTGCATACAACAGGAAGTGGTTAAACATCTAACTACTGCATTGCTGGACAGTACCTAACAGGAATGTTCTCAACCTCGAAAGTTAGCGGACTTAGTAAAATTTGGGCAAAAGCGGATGGCGTCATCATGAGATCAAGGTTAAGGCCATCCCTTATCAAGGGGCGATGACCTCTATGACATAGTTTGAAATTCATTACGTAATTCTAAGAGGGATGAATGTATTTATCGAACAGATTTTTCACTGTGCAGATAATAGTGTGAAACAACATACGAATATGGAATTCGGCTTATATAGCTTTTTAAGATGAGAATTAAAATTTTGAACAGATATATTTAACTCAGCAAGTAGGGTATATATTTAACTACATTGTTGCTAAAATACTCGTAAAAATATAAATGTTATATATTTGTGGAAAAATAACATTAGGATAGGTACGGGAAAGTACGTTCCCGATAAAACCGCAAAAACAGGAAAGCATAAATTCCATATTATATATTGAAAATAATTGTTAAGCCTGAATCGTACCAAATATAGGAATACATTGTTGCTACGACGTCAGAATTATTAACCGCAAACTCCTGCGGTAGGAATGATCGCTCTGTGATCGCTCTGCGGTAGGAATGATCTCGTCACACATGAGTAATTTTATAAATTATATATTTATAAAATTACTCATGTGTGACGAAATATTATGTAAACTATGCAAATTATACTGGGATTACCTATATTTTCTAAGACCAGTAAGGTAATAAGTAACTGCTCAATGTTGTGACCTGAAAACACTATTAAACATAAACGGCAGATATAAATAAGCGACGCATTGTGCGAAGGTTCGGTACCTAATGTCATGAGACAGTGTGACCAGCGTTAACGATGTGTGAATCAAATTTACATCCTAAAGTCAGAATTCACTAAATCCTAATAGGCTGTTGCTTTCGTCATTATTTTCTAAACCAAATCCTGAAAATGTAATTTTGTTTAAATATTTTGAAACACAAAACCTACCGTAAATATATTAATCATGCCGTCCGTTAATGATGTCTTTTATTATCGATGATACGAACCAATTGGACTGGGAACGGTTCAAATACATAAATTTAAGAATTCCCAATGTGATAGGGAGTGCCATTTAACCCTCGGGAAAACCAGCGATAGCGGTTGTTTACGAAAGATATACTTATAGATTTCCTGGGGGTATATAAGAGTCTTCCAGTAGGACGTGCTATAATATAGTCTACGGAACTGTCAACGGTAACATCTCACTTTCTGTGAAAATGATTTCGGACATATTGGACGACATTTTCTGCCAGAATAGGTCTTATAACGTATGATCGCGTGTATTGGGGTTTCGTACAATGAAACAAACTAGTTCTCTCAACAAAACTGTTCGTTTAATCACTTTGGCCAATTTTAGAATGTTAGCTTAGTAGGAACTTAGTGTTAAAAACATAAAATTAAACTTAAAACAGTTCGCGGTCGCGGGTGCGAGAGCAGCGCGCGTGCGCTTGCTTTGAGGCTAGCGTGAACACTAAAAATGGCGCTCGCTCGGGGCGTGGGAGTGAGAGAGAGACGTCTCACTCAAGCAAGCACGCAGACACTCGGCGCAACCCGGAAAACGCGTTGTACGCGGGATAATTTGCCGCGTTATATCCTCCCCCTCCAAGTCAGCAGAACGACCCGGGACTGACTTGGCTACACCAGAAAGAGGCCGAACCCTTCGCACTGGGACCTCCTCCTAATCCCCAACATACGGTGTAAGCAAACTGGCGTGGTACTTTCCTTTGGGCCTACCTTCCTTGTCACCCACTTCATATGTGGTGGGCGATACTACTTTTAAAATCCTAAAAGTGTAACGGTATCAACCCACCCCAATGATTTTATTTCATTTTCAGAGTAGTCGATTACCTTTCTTAGCTGTGATCGTCTATAAAATTGCATCAGTAAACTAGCTTAATTATTTTTCTTTGTCATTTTGTTGACTTTATTTGACTTCATATATTTGTCATCATTAGAGAGAGTACTTAGGTCAAGACTTTTATTTTATCTCAAGATGTTTATTCTTCGTAATAAAGACAGGAAGGCAAATACATGACTCAATCCTGAGTTTATTAAAAGGTTTTGTCCATAAACAAGCGGAATACAAGATGCAGACGCCGTATTTCATACCAGGACGAACCGACAGTAGAAAGCCTTACATATCCTGCTTGTAGATAGACAGAGATAATGAGTTACTAATAATAAAAACAAGAAGGCAAATACATGACTCAATCCCTAATTTATTAAAAGTTTTTACCCGTAACCAAGCGGGATACAAGATGCAGACGCTGTACTTCATACCAGGACGAACCGACAGTAGAAAGCCTTACACACCCAACTTGTATTACAGATATAGCAATATTCTTTATTTGTGGGGCCCCATTTATATATTTGCGCTTTTATTATGTATTTGTAATTGTGTATTGCTGTAGTCTATGACTCAAAGTCCCTCTCTTTATATGGTATACTTGATATCATGTTTATAGCTCAGATTATACAGTGCATTGTTTATTGATGCAATAAATCAAAAGAGCTCGACTTTAATAATGGAATTGAAGTGATATCTTGAACTCAATTACTTTGTTTATAACTCAAATGAAAAATCAGGTACTTAATGTTGGAATTAAATGACCATTATGTTAATGTTATATTTTAGAAGAATAAAAGGATTTAAAGAATGTGATCAATGAATCCAGCTTTACTTTGTCAATAAAACAACTACATCGATTAATAATTGAAAATGCTAAGATTTAGTTAATAGAGAACTCTAACGGATTTATTCTGTCAACACTTAACATGAGTCAGTGGTGCCTCTAAAACATCTTGTTGTCTTAACAATCCCACAAAAAGTGGTTAATTAATATTGTATTTCGCGTTTCTGTGAAAAACGTAAGGATTTTGTACTTATAAAAAATCAATTTTGATGAAATAAAATTGTTTTTTTGATACTGAGAGAGAGACAATCAACACTTAACATGAGTCAGTGGTGCCTCTATAACATCTTGTTGTCTTAACAATCCCACAAAAAGTGGTTAATTAATATTGTATTTCGCGTTTCTGTGAAAAACGTAAGGATTTTGTACTTATAAAAAATCAATTTTGATAAAATAAAATTGTTTTTTTGATACTGAGAGAGAGACAATCAACACTTAACATGAGTCAGTGGTGCCTCTAAAACATCTTGTTATCTTAACAATCCCACAAAAAGTGGTTAATTAATATTGTATTTCGCGTTTCTGTGAAAAACGTAAGGATTTTGTACTTATAAAAAATCAATTTTGATAAAATAAAAATATGTGGAGTAAAAAATTTACGAAAATTGTATGTTGAAAGACCTATTACTTAGGTAAGTACAATAAATGGCACTCGAATTCCTTAGTGCTAATTACGGACTTATTTTTGATTTTCAGTGGAATAGAAGTTTCTGAAACAGGTCACCTATGTCAGTATCTAAGACAACCCCCGTGCATTTGAGATTTCAGCTAGCACGTTGCTTTTATTGTGCTTTGCGATAATTGTGTAAAAATGATTCAATAAAAAATTAAATTTAAGATAGAAATGACTAAGCTTTTCCCTTCAATGGACATTTGTAGAAATAAGCAAAGGTGTCAGTGCTTGATCCAAACTAAGAAACTTATTAGAATAGTAATATTATAATATTTATCCATGGCTTATATACGCAATGCTACGCTTGATGTAAACTAAAATCAAAAAATCAATTAATAGCCCTTATTTCATGTCAGAATATCAAAGGCATAAATCAAACCTATATAGACCATATTCATAGTGGTTTTAATAAAACAAATGTCAATTGCCAGTTTCTATTGAGTTTCCCGCCTTTAAAAATAAGAAATGCATTGAAAACACCGGCTGTACGACCATAGATTCCTTTGCTTAAAAATAAAAATAAGCCGTTTTATTGTTTTCAAAAAGTGATATCCTGAAAATTTAATAATGTCATTTAGTTAGGGCCGAATTAAGATTTGAAGACTAAATTCTTAATCAACTTCGTTCTTATTAAACTGTATTAAGTATTTAGTTTTGGTTCGTTAAAAAAGTTTTTTTTTAGTCACGTTTTCACAAATTTCAAGAAAAATTAAATTCATTGATAAAAATTGAAAATTCATGTTTAGCACTTGCTCATCTGAAAATTATATCACTCCGTGTATCTCGAGTATGGTATTATAGCTTCTCAAACAGACCTCTTTTGTATGAAAAATCATGCAATATCTCTAGACAGTGTTGATGTGTATATTTTTCTATGTTTGGCGTAAATAATAGAAAGAACTTGAGAAACATTGTAAGTGCCTATTTCATTCAAGGGTTGCCCTTGATTTTGATGGGATTCCATCAGATCCTGACTTGGTGACAATAAGACCACTTCTGGAGTATACTCTTTCGAACAAAAAAAAAGAGTTTTGAAAATCGGTCCAAATGGCGGAGAAATCGGTGAACATACATAAAATAAAGATATACAATGGTTTAAGTATATCTTTATTTTCGTAGTCTTCCTTTCATTTAATTTACCAAGTTTGTTAGAAAGATTTTATCCTTATAATTAACACTAACGATCGACGCAATAAAAGTACAGGGTATTCTTACAGATTTTAGTCGGTTCGATTCCCGGTTGGGGCAAGCGAATTTTCGAAAATTCTTGAATGCAGTTTTCTTTCTTGTCAAAAATAAAGGAATGTTTTCTTTGAGTACAATTTTCTATCTACAGTATTAAGAGTACTTTCCCTTCAGGTGGCATTACAAAATTCCACCCTGTATACAGTCGAACATAAAACCTCCTCCTTTTTGGAAGTCGGTTAAAAAGTAATTCAAGTGATACAGTGTATCTGCTCCGATCCAGCGGCAGTGCTTCTCGCCGCCATAGTTCTTCGTAAACAAAACACTATCGGCTTACGGAGAATGAGAGAAGTAAAGAAATATAAATTGAAGACATAGCTAAGAAATACATATATTGAAGACTTGGCTGTATGGATGCAGATTCCTTTGCCTTTCTCGAAAGAGATAAATTTAAAAAACAACATGTCCTTGCTTTTAGCCCATGTATATGTCAAAAATACGTTGATCCCTATGGTATGAGTAAAATGTTCTGAAAAACACCTAGCTTTGAATTTTTTCAGGGGTTTTTGTTGTTGGTTTTATATTTATTGGCTAAATTTCGAGATTTTATGTAGCCTAAATATTGACCGGGGATATGAGGTACCCCTATGCAAAATTTCACATAAATCGGTCCAACAGTTACGGAGATTAGCCCGTGCAAACAGACAAACAGACAAACAGAGAAACAAAAAAATCTAAAAAAATCGGGATTTGTTTTATTTCTCTTCTTACATCCCCCTGACTCGGTTTTTAGCATTTTTTTTCTATGTACAGAAATTCGACCTCTACAGTTTTATTATATGTATAGATGTCGCAGGAGAATAAAAAAAACATGGAAATGTTCAGCCTGCATAAGACCCGTCCTTAGGAATGATAATACGCCGGTGCGAGGAGGCGATGAACATATCACTATACGTCGGGGGGGGTCCGTCCAGGCACGAGATGATGTTGGTGATGATGATCCTGGTGATGGTGATAAGACCATAGACTTTCGAGAGCTGGTAAAAGAAATGCGTCTTATGCGTGGAGAGATGAGCTCTTTTCATGAAACCATACGGATATTTACTGCAGCAATGACCAAAATTCAGGTAAAGGTGGAGTCTTGCGAGAAGCGAATTGAGACTGTGATTGCCCGAGTGGCGGATCTCGAGAAAACAAAGTCTAATGAATGCGAGGGAGTGCGACCTAATAATGACTTACTTTCTCAAGAAATATCGCAACTAAGGAGTGAATTAAATGACCGGGACCAAGAATTATTGCTAAATGACATAGAAATTTCTAATGTTAATGAAGTGCCAGGTGAAAATGTAACACACACTGTAATGACATTGGGAAATAAGCTCGGCGTTACGTTGACGGATTACGATGTAGTGAGTGCAACTCGTGTGGGCCATGTATATGAGCTGGCGGTGGAAGGTGGTGCTGCATCGCGCTCGCGACCTATAGTGGCACGACTGGCGCGACGTATGACCCGGGATCAGCTGTTGCAAGCTGCGCGAATCCGTCGTGGGGCTACTACGGAGGGCACCGGGCTTTCAGGCGAACCCCGGCGTTTCTACGTTAACGAACGGCTAACGCGGATGAACAGGCGCCTGTTTCACAAAGCACGGGAACTCAAGAATCAGTTGAACTGGAGATTTGTCTGGACTAGGGATGGTAAGATATTCGCCCGTCAGCGTACAGCTCCAGACAGTCCACGACATCGGATACGCGTCGAGTCCGACCTAACTCGTGTTTTTGGTCCTGATAATGTTTGTTCTCCATGTACCCATGAATAATATTGGAAATCTGTTTACTTTAGACCGCTTTGGCAGTACATTCCACGGTTTGTTACCTAAATGTAGCTATAATATTACTGTTACTTTGGCGCTTTATTTACTTTTTATTTGTAAACAAACAATGCATGTGATTCAGGATAAGCCTCTTTGCTTAATGAATGTACTTCGGTTGTGTGTTGCAGCAAGTTACTTTAACTATAGTAATAACGCGTGGATTAATTATTGTGTACGATATTTGTCACAGTGTATAGAAACTGTTTTTGTAACTTACCCGACAAGTTCGGACGGTAACATGAGTGGTGATTATGTTGGTGTCACTGTATCACTGCTTTCACTATTTTTTATGAACCTCACATTAAGATTATTATATCTAATTCACTTTTTTCATATAAATTTATGTAATGGCTCCTAAAACTACTTTTATGAAGTTAGCACTTTATAATGCAGGTTCATTGGGCACTAAACATAATGATTTTTTGGTGGCAGTATGTCGTTATAAGGCCGACATAATTGCAATAAACGAAACGTGGATTCGTGAGGGCCAGGAACAGCGCGCGCCCGTCGTCCCCGGCTACAAGTTACACAATGCGCCTCGACCGATATCAATGCGCCGTGGCCGAGGCGGTGGGGTTGCTTTTTATGTAAAACGTTGCGTTCGCGCACGTATTATCAAACACCCTGAAGCACCAATTGAAAAAATATGGTTATCCACGAAAATAAATGGTCTTCAATTCATTATAGGTACTGCATACAGACCAAACTGGATAAATCTTGATCTTTTTATTGATGCCTTGACTCAATCTATATCACACTTTGCTAGTCATAATCATATTATCCTATTAGGCGACTTTAATGTGAACATGCTAGAAACATCGACTGTTAATGCGTCAAAAATAAGCCAATTTCTTAGATACATGTCCTTGGAACAAGTAGTGACTGAATCGACTCATTTTACTGCGGAATCAGAGACACTACTTGACTTGGTTTGTACAAACGCTCGTGTCCGTGAAATTACAGTTGATAATATTACTGGTTGAATTGGACATTGCATGATTAACGTAACAATGGTAATTAGGAAATCAAAACCTGCTCCCAAATACATTACTTTTAGATCTTTAAAAAGTATAAACTTGAGTGAATTTGACAGGGACTTGAACCTTATAGACTGGGAGTCAGTGACAAAAATGAACTGTCTGGATAGTATGGTGGAACGTTTTAATTCAATGTTATTGGGTCTCTTTGATAGGCATGCACCCCTTAAAACAACAAAAATACGTCCTTCCTACTGTTTGCCTTGGATTACTGACACAATAAAAAGAATGATGGATCTCAGAAACTTAGCTCATGAGAAATTTAGGCAAGACAAGTCTGAAAGTAACAAACGATACTATAAAGAATTTAAAAAAATAGTTTCAGATAGCATATTTTTTGAAAAACGCGCTTATTTTAATTTTTATATTAATTAAAAACATAAGGATCCGAGAACATTTTGGAAAAATCTAAAAGACAAAATTTTAGTGGATACTAAGAAAGGCGACCTCTTACCTGATAGTTTATCTGACCCCAACGTAATAAATACTCACTTCCTTGATGTACCTGGACCTAGTACTGTTCCAATAAGTGAGTTAATGTACTTTAAAAATCAAAAATTCGGGGAAGCATCTCTAAAGTTGCATGAAACATTTGAGAGAGAGATTGCTGACTTCATTGTTTCAGTGAAATCTAATGCAATGGGTGCGGATGGAATTACTAGAGAAATGATTATCTTTACTTTGCCCCGCACCTTGCCAGTTATCACACAAATCATTAATAGATCGATTTTAACGGGTGAAGTTCCAACTGTTTGGATAAAAGCCTTAGTTACTCCTTTGCCAAAAATTGATAACCCTTCTGAATCTAAACATCTGAGACCCATTAGTATTTTGCCTTTTTTGTCGAAAGTGTTAGAAAGGGTTGTATATTCGCAATTGAGTAGATATGTTGAAAAAAACAATATCTTGCCAGTATTGCAATTCGGATTCTGCAAAAGAGTGGGCACAGTATTTGCCTTGTCGGATGTTGTAGATAATATACTTGCGGAACAGGATGCTGGAAGAGGCACAGTGTTGACACTTTTAGATTTCAGTCGCGCATTCGATTGTATTAATATTTCATTGTTGGTAAACAAGCTTTCTTATTATGGAATTCATCAAGAATCACTACAGTGGTTCTGTAGTTATTTATTTAATCGGTCTCAGAGTGTGAAACTGGTAAAGTTTGACGGTAATATCTTGCTTTCTGAACCCAAACCTGTGAATCGAGGAGTCCCACAGGGTTCAATACTTGGGCCGTTGCTCTTCATAATATATTGCGCGGACATCACTAAAGTTATCAAATCCTGCAATTACCATCTGTATGCAGATGATGTACAGATTTATGTTTCCGTGCCTTCACGTGAGGTTAGTAATTGCATTGACAAGATGAATGATGACCTTGCGAATGTTGCTAATTGGGCAGAGAGAAATGCTCTTGTCTTGAACCCTACTAAAACGAAATATTTGATCTTTGGTTCTGAAAAGCAAAGGTCAAATATTTTGAGCATTAATCCAGAGGTAAAAATAAATGGACATGACATTGAGAGAGTTTGTGAGGCGAAAAATTTGGGTTTATTGATGGACAGTAAATTGCGTTTCGAAAACCATATTTTAAATTTAGTCAGATCTTGTTTTTATAGACTAAAGATACTCTACAATATAAGGAATCTTATAACTGAAGAAGTCCGCGTTGCACTCTGTGAATCGTTGGTTTTATCAAAACTTAATTATGGGGATGTCGTATTTGGTCCTCGTCTACTGGCAAAAACACAGCGTTTAATGCAACGCGTACAAAACGCTTGCTGCCGGTTTTGCTTTGATGTGCCGCCACGATCCCACATTACCCCACTCTTGAATAAGGCGTCTATACTTAATATGTCTTCTCGGAGACATTTACATATTGCTTGTATGTTGTTTGATATTTTGAAAACGGGAAAACCTGCGTACCTCTTTTCAAAACTTAAATTTTCCCCGTTTCATGATAGATATGGGACAAGGTCCACTCGTTTTTTGTTGGCAATGTATAAGCATAAAACTACTGCGTTTACTGGGAGTTTTCGTTATCAAGCTTCAAAGGTATGGAATACTATACCGCCACCTCTTAGACTATTGAAAACTAAAGTCACATTTAAAAAATATATGAAACTTTTTCTAATGGAAAAACAGATACTTGGCATACCTCGAAGCTACACGGAAGCTCCCTTCGTTTCCTAGAACTGCTTTGTTGATTTGTGTTTTATTATTATTATTTTTATTTTTTTTATTCTGTGTCATGACTGTTTTATATTTTATGTTATATAATAATTTGATAATGTTACGTGATGTCATTGTACTACTTTGTTTTGGCTCTTGTTCCTGTGAATCTTCTTGTTTTATTTTTTAATTATTTTTCTTTAAATCAGTACACTTTTAAATAACCTGTAAATTTATTTATTTTTTTGCCTTTAATATTTATGCTAGCTATGTACTTACCCACTTTATTTTATTATTAATTGTCTAGTTTTTGAGTACCTACATAACTTCATTTTGACGATCCACAGGTCATGGCAGAATATCAGTGTTTTACTTCTTATAAGAAGTTCTTATAAGAAGTAAAACGTTAACGCTGAGTCATGGCCTTTTTTAAATTGCTGCAGCACACAATTTCTTTTTAGTAGTAGGTAATTAGTTTTGTTTTTTGTAAGTATGTACTTTTGTTCTATTAATCTTAATTTTTGTTGTTTTTTTTATATGTGCGTTTATTGATTTGTTATTGTGGTTTGTGTTTTCTATAATTGTGTGGTGCAGGATTCTTAAAATAAAACATTATTCTATTCTATTATTCTATTCTACCAGAGCTAGAAGACACCGAGAGATTCTACTTTACTGAGCCTTGATTAGGCATTATAGATTTAACTGGCTTTAACAGTCGCATAACAATCCCTTGCAGAATACAGGAAGTATAGAGCGTCTTAGGACTAGTACAGTTTTACTTAACTTTTATTGAGCCGGCCGGACACAATCACTACAATTACATCACTACAATTAAAACTTGAGTATCCACCTCTTCCTTCTCTTCATCTTAAGTTCCTGCGCAGCCTGGAGCCGCCCACATCGTCCTCATTGGTAAAACGATTCTTCCCGCTTCAAAGTAGGTCCACGTTTCATGTCGTCATTGGTGGAGCCTTTAGGGGTAGCCTGCGACATTGTCTCTTCTCTTTCTCGCAAGCGTCTTTAATCCACGCTCTCACTCGCTCCAGGGGTTGAACACTTGTGTGTCCGCTGGCTATTATGTTCCTGGAACTAGAAAACATTTGGCGAGCATCAATACCTCTTAAAATAATAAAGACAAGAAAGAATATTGTTTCTAAGTATAGAGAATAAAAACTCTCATAAATTTATAAAATTTATGGGTCACAAATGTTCGTTTCCTGGGGTGTTAAGTATTTCAAAGATTAACGCATTGCTTCTCAGCTTACACTTTTAAAATTGGTTGTAAAGGATAGTAAAAAAATGTGTTCCTTTGAATTTGGCTGGTGCGGCTTTTTAATTTATAACATACAATTTGATGTCTAGGTTGTACCGTCATAAAAGGACCTTCGCGACGCGGCGTAAACTTCGCAGTAAAACCCTTCGCGGATTGACTCACCCGATGAGCCTCTACAAGAACAAGATTCCCTTCCTGATAGTTGACGCCAGGTCGACGTCCCTTGTCCGTTGTCTCCTTGCGAACAACTTGTTGATGTTCTATTCTCCACTTGACTTCTTGGAGATGACTTACAAATTTCTTTAAATAGGGAGTTATCTGGGGGACATAGTTTTCATTTTCTACTACCGCCCGTAGATCATGTGATATATTTACCGGTGATCGGAACTCACGAGCGAATGTAAGGTAAGCAGCCGAATGTCCGGTATTCTGATTTGGTGTCGTATTTAAGGCATATCTTACTGATGGAAGTACTTCCGGCCACTTACGATGCTCTGGATCTATCAGTATCGCCAGTAATGTTTTCATTTCTCGGTTCTTGCGTTCTGCAGGGTTGGCTTCCGGGTGATAGACTAGCGTAAGGCTCTGTTTAATACCTAAGACATGCATAGCCTTTGCATAACGGCCGACACAAACTGTACCCCGTTATTCGAAATCACTCTTCTCGGAAAGCCATACCGCAAGAATATCTCTTCTATAAGAATTTTAGCACAACTCTCTGCATTTGCCTCAACTAATGAGAATAGTTCAACCCAACGACTTGCTGTGTCTTCGATTAAAAAAATCCATCTTTCTCCATTTTCACTCTCGGGAAGAGGTCCAAAAAGATCCATTGCTAGAACCTCGAAACGCTGGTGCAGTACTGGTGTCTACAAAAGCCCCGCAGGCTTAAGGTTACTTGCTTTGAATTTCTGACATAGGTCGCAGGATTTGAGGCGAGCTGTTACGTAACGTCGCATGCCGGGAAAGTAATACCTTTCCTTCATTTTCTTAAGAGTCCGCTCTAGGCCCAAATGTCCAGCCGTGGGTGCATCATGAAGTTCCTTCCACAGATCGTCACATATAGACTCGGGAACTACCAGCTGCGTCTCATCCGATTCGCCATCCGAATCAAAGCGGAAAAGGACTCCTTGTGACAAGTAATAGCCACGGTCTGACCATCGAGCATCAGAATCATTTTCTTCAAAATCTATCATAATTTGTTTTATTTCAGGATCCTCTAACTGGGCTGTACGTATTTCAACTGGAATCAAATGAGGTGAGTCTACCGAGACAGGACTAATGTCACACGACGACAACTCTGCTCCGGAGGCAACCTGCGCTGGACGACTCAGTGAATCTGCTATCACGTTACTTTTACCAGTAGTATATTCCAGATCTAGATTGAAAGATTGAACTTTCATAGCCCAATGGGCTAAGCGTCCACTCGGCGTCTTTAGAGTCATCAGCCACTTCAGTGGTTGATGATCTGTGCAGACACGTTGTAGGGCTTAGTTTGAAGCCCTAACTATTGAATTTTATCTTTCCGTTTCACTTTTTGTTAACCATGGCATGTTTGGATAATGTTGTCACAGCTGTCTTGTCATCGTTCTGTCCTCGAATTCTATGTCTTTGGTTTATGCCATCATTCTATGTCGTTGGTCTTACCTTAACCATTTTAACCATTGACATAGAATGATGTTAAGACTGGCTACTTACTTTTGGCAGTCTTTACTTTTTTTTTACATTGGGACTGGAGATTTGAAATTGGGAAAAAACGGGGAGTTGAAGAATAATCACCTTTTCCGTCTTGGTGCTCTGAGTAGAGACTAACACCAGGACCTTCTAATTTAAAGACCTCCAAGTCCTGGGCCAAGCACTCACCCAGGGACTGGAAAGTTTACTATACCGTCTTGAATGTTTACCGTAAAATCAGTGTAAATCTCCTTACTAGCTATATTCTAATTCTTTTAACTAAAGAGTACCCTAATCTTTTTAATATATACCGCACCGCTA
The DNA here is from genome assembly GCA_949987775.1 of Aproaerema taeniolella. Classification (NCBI taxonomy): domain Eukaryota; kingdom Metazoa; phylum Arthropoda; class Insecta; order Lepidoptera; family Gelechiidae; genus Aproaerema; species Aproaerema taeniolella. The sequence continues at coordinate 27,940,005 of OX465243.1, forward strand.
CGCAGTGGACTTAGCTCCGTCGTGACGGAGATTATTTTCAGCCTATATATTTTCCATCTACCACGCCTCGCTAGTGGCAAATAGTTGACCGGATTTGGAGTCCCGTCAGGATTTTATTTGGAATTTAACCCGTCGAGATAACCCGTCCTGCATCTACGGCTTAAACAGTATCGTTGACACACCTTTTTTAATAATTTACTCATGTCTAGTACTACGAGCCATAGTGTGGATAGGTTGACCCATTGGTCCCAATAAATTCCTCAGTGTTTTACCCTAGTTCATCTTTTCTTTTCACCTTCCTCTTCCACCTAGGTCGTTGCGTTTGCCTAGGATTCTAACCCTAAGGACCTAAAATCCTCGACGCAACGCCTAGATACCCTAAAGTTGCACCTAGGATTAAGTGACCTAAACTCCTAAAGCCTAGGTGTAATCCGACACTACCCTTACACTATTCCTTACTCTTAACTCATGGTATCTACTTAGGACACTAAATCCTAGGTGTAATACTACAGTTTAGCGCCCTTCTTTACGAACCTAATCCCCCCCTCTAAATTCTAAAACATCACTTACTCAAGTCTATTTAAATTAAAACACTATTTAAGGCACATTTCGATAATTTGTTTAGATTTACTACCTACGATTTGCTACCTATGGCTATCTACCTACGATATACTACCTACTATACTACCTACTACTTACTTACTTACTACTTACTAAGTACTTACTTACTACTTAATTACATACTTAGTGCTTACTTACTACTAGCACTATAACACTTATTCTATTACTTATTATTCTACTTCACATTATTCTACTTATTCTATCTATTACTTATCTACTCTTATTCTCTACCTACACATATTTTACCTTACACAATGTTTTTCATTTTGTTAAAGGACATTGTGAAAAAAGGTGTCTTTTTGGTATAAAGTACATGGTGCAAAAAACTAACATTTTGGTTAAAGGGACATTCTCGTACCTAAGTGAGTTACCCTAATTATACTATTGGTTTTAGACTTGTAATTCTTAGTTTAATATTGTAATAAGTATTTAGTTTAATATTTAAGATTAATAAACTTAGATTTTAGTGCTTATTCTAACTTAGTTTTAATGTTCATATCGATCAAATTTTTAAATTGTTAATAATTTTAACTATTTAATTTTAAAAAAAGAACACCTAATTTAAATAGAGTAACTTGATATTTAAAAAAATACCAACCTTTTAAATTATGAAAATCTTTAAATTGTTAATCATCTAACAATTTACCTTAAAATAATCTATATTGTGATGTAAAAAACACAACCTGTTAAATAATAACAAACTTAAGCTGTACTATTATTTTTACCGAATGTTAATTTTTTTCTCCTAACTTTAACTTATGTTATCTTAATTCTACTGACTATTCTTTAACTTTACTGACTGTTCTTCAATTTAAACGACTGTTCTTTAATTCTAACGACTGTTTTTCTATTTTTCTGACTTATTCTACTATACTATAACTTAAACCTATTTTATTTTATTCCAACTTTCTTTGTAAATCTGCAATATGGCTCGTCGTATTGATTTTAATCTACTAAATAAAGCGGAAGCCGAATACGAGGTTAAAATCCGTAATGAAGAACCGGCTCCTACTGTGCCGTGTCTCCATCAACAATTGACACAACTTTCTCATATTTCTTCTGAAGAGATTGAATGTTCTCCATTACCCATTGCTATTGATGTTGATCAATAAGTTCACTCGCTTAAATACGCTGAACTCAAGTTGGATCTAGGTAAGGAGCAATTCGTTCCAAAGATCCAAACTTTTATAAGTCATATTTTCTATAGGTTTCAACGTATCGACATCGACAGTTGTGACGATGACACATTTAGTCTTGGGAGACTTTATTCTCTTCGCCAGCGATTTAAAGCGCTAGAAACCCAATTTAAAAACTTTATTTCAAGAGAGGAGGAGTTTCATCCCTCTCTTCAGGAACTCCCAACAGATGACTGCGTTCCCTCACCTAGGAACCAGCTTTCTAAGGATACTCCCCTTCCTAATTTGCATTCTTACACTAAATTTTTGGCAAATTGAGGAAATTTTCCTATTCTGGTGATTCTTGCCCTAAGTCTTTTTTGTTAAAATTGGAGGAATTTACAACTTCTCGGGGTATTCCTAAGGAGTTATTAATTAAACATGCTTCGGAATTTCTTTCTAATAACGCTCTTCATTGGCTCCGTTTTAAGCTTACTCGGAATCTAGCTTTGACTTAGTCCGACTTTTCAACCTCTTTAGTTCAAGACTTTAGCGAATACGATTGCGACTATAAAATTCTAACTGCAATTCGAAATCGCACTCAAGGCTCTAATGAGAATATTATTATTTACATTTCGTTGATGAATGGAATGTTTTCAAGACTGACTAAGAAATTGTCTGAGACAGATCAACTAGACATTCTTAAACGTAACATACGTCCCTGCTATTCTATCTATCTAGCCTTGGTTAAAGTAAATTCTATAGATTCTCTTATCTCTACTTGCCGAAAATACGAGGATTTATTGATAAGGTTCGGAATTTTAAAGAACCAACGTCTGATTATAATCCTCTGGTCTCAGAGTTTAACTATACACCTCGAGTTTTTTCTAAACCCTATACGTCTTTTAATGCTAATCTCTCTTCTTTTAACACTAATCCTTCTTCTTTTAAAACTAATTTCTCATCTTTTAAACCTAATTTCCAAAATAGGAAAGTGGTAAATGTTACTTCTTCACAATCTCCTAGCTCGTTTACTAATATTCAACCTTCTGAGGTCACCTCACATTCTACACCATCAACTAACGCTACTTACGTACCTTCTGCATTTTATCTACATTGTCCTCGTTGTCGAACTAACGATCACTCTCTAAAAGCTTGCAAACAACCTAGGATACCCATTTGTTTTAAATGCGGTCTAAAAGGTGTAATTTTCCCTAATTGCCCAAAATGTAACCCTACCTATAATTCTAATTCAAAAAAATAGATTCTAACTTGAATCCTAAACCTAGTTTTGATAAAGCTGACTGGGATAAATGGTTATTGACGATTAAAACCTTCTTAGGTTGCTATAGGGATCTCTTCAGTTTTCTACAAGAACGAAAGTAATCATAACCGTCCTTTGTTAAAGGTTTCTATCAATAATAACTTATTTTCTGCGCTTCTCGACAGCGGCAGCTCTATTACTATCTTAGGCAATAATTCTCATTTTGAAATTTTAAAACAAGGTTTTGAGTTGTTCAAGTCAAACCCTATTATTGTCGCTACGGCAAATCGTCATGAAGTAAAATCTCTTGGTTACTTCGATCTTCCTATAACTTTTAATGATCACTGCCATATCATTAGAGCCTACGTGTTCCCTGAAATGTTTCCATCCTTTATCTTAGGCATTGACTTTTGGAAAAAATTTAATCTGATGCCAAAATCTTTATTATCTTTAACTAACAAATTTAACTCATGTTCTATCACTACGGGTCAGACTGATAAGGTCTTACCATATGTTAATCTTAGTGATTCTCAAAAAGTTATTGCAGACAGTATTATCCAACGCTTTAAGGATATCTCCTTTGAAAGCAAGGGTGAACTTGGTCGCACTGATCTTATTACTCACCGGATTGATACCGGAGATGCTCTTCCGATCAAGCAGAAATGCTATAGACTCTCTCCTGAGAAACAAAAAGCTTTGATCGATGAGGTTGACAAGATGTTAGCCTAGAAAGTCATTAAAAAATGCTAAAGCCCTTGGCTTTCTCCTGTCCTTATCACGCCTAAGTCTAACGGTGAATGGCGTTATTGTGTCGATAGCAGAAAACTCAATGCTATTACCCGTCGTGATGCCTACAGCCTTCCTTTCATAAATGAAATTTTGGACAACCTTAAGAATGCTAAATACCTTTCTAGCATTAACATTGCTAAAGCCTTCTGGGAAATCCCTTTGGATCCAGCTGATAGAGATAAATCTGCTTTCTATGTACCCAGTAGAGGAATGTATAGATTCGTTGTCATGCCCTTCGGACTTACAAACGCTCCAGCTACTCAGCAACGCTTGATGGACAGATTGTTCACTCCAGCGTTCGAAAACAAAGTATTCTGTTATTTAGATGACATTGTTGTCATAAGCGAGACCTTTGAGGAACATATCTCCCTTCTACTGAGAGTAGTTGAGAAACTTTCGATGGCTAAACTAACCATCAACTTTGAAAAGAACAAATTCTTTAGAAGCGAGCTTAAATATCTCGGTTACATCGTTGATGCAATTGGCTTACGAGCTGACCCCTCTAAAATTAAAGCTATTCTAGACTATCCTGTTCAAACTTCTCGTAAGGAAGTTAGGAAATTTCTAGGAACTTGTAGCTGGTTTCGACGTTTCATTCCTAACTTTGGTACTATCTCTGCCCCTTTTAATAAACTAACTTCTTCAGCTAAGAACGCTCCTAAGTTCGTCTGGGATGCTGAAACAGACGCTGCTGTCCTTAAACTTAGAGAATGTTTTGTCACTACCCCAGTTCTAGCCTGCCCTGATTTTGACCTTCCTTTTGCTGTTCATTGCGACGCTTCTAACTTCGGTATTGGTGCTATGCTTACTCAAATCCAAAACGGTGAAGTATTTGTTATTGCTTATATGAGCAAGTCTTTGAATAAACACGAAAGGAACTATTCTACGACGGAACGTGAGACATTAGCAGTTATCACCGCTCTTGAACACTGACGTTGATACTTAGACTCTGGTAAACAGTTTACAGTCTACTCTGACCACGCTGCCCTAAAATGGTTTACCAACCTTTCTAATCCTTCTGGCAAATTAGCCCGTTGGACTATTCGTTTATCTTGCTTCAATTTTATTCTTAAACACAAGAAAGGTAAGGATAATTTAGTTCCTGACTTTCTTTCTCGCTCTTAACCTCCAGACTTAAACTCTACTTCTACTCTAGAATTTCAGGCTTGTCCAGTAACGGGCAACCTTATTTCAATTTCTTCTGAAGTAGAACGTTACAACAGGTTACGTTTAGGTTGTCAGAATAATTCTGATTGTTTTGCTAACTATACCTTCAAAGACGGTAAACTTTACCGTTGCATTCACTCTCCTTACTCTCTAAACAATGACTTTATTTGAAAGGAAGTCCCTCCTCCCTCTTTAAGGCAATCTATCATCAAGGAAGCTCATGGTCCTCCTTCTAATCCACATCTTGGTATCTTTAAAACCTACAAAAAACTGTGTTTAACTTACTATTGTCCTGGTATGTTCAAGCAAATAGCCAAGCTCATATCTTTATGTAATGTGTGTTTAGCTTTTAAATACTCAAATCACTCACCTTACGGTCCTACGGGAAAACCTAAAGTCTGTTCAAGGCCCTTCCAGACTATCTCTCTAGACTTGATGGGACCATTCCCTATGACTAGAGCACGCAATCAGTATATTTTGGTTGTCAATTGCTTATTTACAAAATACACTCTTATCTTTGCACTTAAACGCGCTACCGCTTCTAATGTGATTGAAAGACTAGAAAATCTAGTATTTTTGGTTCATGGTGTTCCTCAATACATTTTTACTGATAATGGTGTACAATTTCAGTCTAATGAATTCCGTAACTTATTTAATAAATATAAGATCCCCTATCAAGGTCTTACTCCTTGCTACTGTCCACAGGTCAATCCTACTGAAAGATATAATCGTACGATTGTCACAGCACTAGCTTCCCTGGTTAATGAAGATCATAGATCCTGGGATTTGCACTTGCTTAAAATCCAAGCTGCAATGAATAATGCTGTAAATGTCGTTACGGGTTTTTCTCCTGCCTTCCTAACTTTTGGTCGCGAGATCATCACTTGTGGGTCACTTTATACTCATGACTTTAACATTGAATGGTAGTGAATTAACCTTCTTGCCACGTGACCTCTATGCCCATAATCTTGGACTCTTGCCCGCACTATTTGACAAGGTGGAAACAGCTCTACATATTTCTCACCAGAAGAACTCACTACGCCATGACTTACGTCATTCCTTTAAAGAATATTCTGTTGGCGATACCGTTTGGCGCAAGAATTATGTTCAAAGTAACGCTGGTACCTACTTCAGCGCGAAATTAGCGCCTAGATACATTATGTGCAAAGTCGCACGTAAGCTTTCTCCTCTTGTTTATGTACTTGAAGATCCTAATGGTTCCCTATCTAAATGGCACATTAAGGACATCAAAGTATGAAATGGTACTTACGTAAATACTTACTTCTTATGTAAATACTTACTCCTCTTTACACTTTACTTTTCCTCTTTTTCTTTCTTCGACTTCAATATTTGGCTTCATTTGGCACTTTTTTGTTATCATACTTTTTGTTATCTCTTAGAGCGGTTGACAACTCCTTAAATAAGCCCTTGTCATATTCTTTTTTATCTCTTGGAGCGGTTGACAACTCCTTAAATAAGCCACTGTCATATCTTAACCCTCCACATTAGGCCCCTACTGCCTATGGTTGGGTTGGGTCCTACTGTTTCTTATTTCTCCTCAGCAGGCTCCTACCGCCCACTGATGGATGAGATGCTACTTCTACTTCTTCTCTTTAACCTACCACGTTAAGCCCGATTGAACTGCTTATTGTTGGTTTGGGTGTTTTTTTTCTGAAGTTTAGTATTCTTTCTCTACCTTCTTCCCTACTCTCGATTGGTTGCATACTAAATCTCCTTTCGTTAGAGAAGTTTTGTAGCTACAGAAACTAACTTCCTATTTTCTATTGGGTTTTCACATAGAGCGGCTTACAACTCTTTAAATAAGCCTACAGTCCCGCCTCTTTATAGGCAAGAGCGGCTGGCAACTCTATAAATAAGCCTATTGGTCATGTATATCATCTTTTGAAGCACTATCTCCGGAGTACGCGTCATTGAATGTGAACCGTACCCCAACTAATGTTAGTGTGAAGTATGTTTGCGAATGAATATGTGATAGTGTTATGTGAGTGGTTATGTTAGTGTGAAGTATGTTTGCTGATGAATATATGGTAGTGTTACGTGAGTGGGAATTTTGTTTCCCAAATATTTAACAAAAAAATTAACTCTGAAGTCAAAAAATTTTTCGGGGTTGTTGGGGTAATGTTGGGCTTCATTTGAAGCCCTAACTATTGAATTTTATCTTTTCTTTCGTTTCACTTTTTGTTTACCATGGCTTGTTTGGATAATTTTGTCAGCTGTCTTGTCATCGTTCTGTCCTCGAATTCTATGTCTTTGGTTTATGCCATCATTCTATGCTATGACATCATTCTATGTCGTTGGTCTTACCTTAACCATTTTAACCATTGACATAGAATGATGCTTAGACTGGTTACTTACTTTTGTCAGTCTTTACTTTTTTTTTACATTGGCACTGGAGATTTGAAGTTGGGAAAAAACGGGGAATTGAAGAAAAATCACCTTTTCCGTCCTGGTGCTCTGAGTAGAGACTAACACCAGGACCTTCTAATCTAAAGACCTCCAAGTCCTGGGCCAAGCACTGACCCAGGGACTGGAAAATTTACTATACCGTCTTGAATGTTTACCGTAAAATCAGTGTAAATCTCCTTACTAGCTATATTCTAAATCTTCTAACTAAAGACTACCTTAATCTATTTAATATATACCGCACCGCTACGCAGTGGACTTAGCTCCGTCGTGACGGAGATTCTTTTCAGCCTATATATTTTCCATCTACCACGCCTCGCTAGTGGCAAATAGTTGACCAGATTTGGAGTCCCGTCAGGATTTTATTTGGAATTTAACCCGTAGAGATCACCCGTCCTGGATCTACGGCTTAAACAGTATCGTTGACACACCTTTTTTAATAATTTACTTATATCTAGTACTATGAGCCATAGTGTGGATAGGTTGATCCATTGGTCCCAATAAATTCCTCAGTGTTTTACCCTAGTTCATCTTTTCTTTTCACCTTCCTCTTCCACCTAGGTCGTTGCGTTTGCCTAGGATTCTAACCCTAAGGACCTAGAATCCTTGACGCAACGCCTAGATACCCTAAAGTTGCACCTAGGATTAAGCGACCTAAACTCCTAAAGCCTAGGTGTAATCCGACACTACCCTTACACTATTCCTTACTCTTAACTCGTGGTATCCACTTAGGACGCTAAATCCTAATACTACAACGTATCTGAGCACCTTACACATATCCCCGAAACGTTCGGTCGTCGTGTAGTTACGCTCGGCTGACGAGAGCAGGCGACTGGCGTACTCAATGGGCCGTTCGTCATTGGCAGTGTCCCCTTGCATTAGGACTGCACCCAACGCATAGGCACTGGCGTCGGTGCGAATTATGAATGGAGCTCCGAAGTCCGGCTGACGAAGGATTGGTGCTGACGAGAGTCTCTCCTTCAGGGTGACAAAGGCTGTTGCCTGTTCTTCGCCTCATGTCCAGTTTACCTCCTTTCTCGTCAAGTTAGTTGGCGGACGTGCTATGTATGAGAACTTCGGGATAAACTTCCGAAACCAAGCACAAGTTTGCAAGAATGTGCGTAATTCTTTTAGGTTTGTAGGTGCTTTTATGTCCATAACGGCTTGAACCTTACGAGGGACGGCTTGGATCCCTTGAGCTGAGATGACGTGTCCTAAATATGTTACCTAGTCTCGAGTAAACATACACTTTTCTCTATTCGCTCTTAAGCCAAACAGCCGCAACCTCTCAAAGATCTTTTGCAGGTCCTGTAAATGCGAGGATAGATCATCAGAGACCACCAAAAGATCATCGAGATATGCAGCCACACATAAGTCATCAAGCCCCGATCTCAGTCGATCCATGAGCCGTTGGAACGTAGCCAGAGAATTTTTCAAACCAAATGGCATTCGGCGAAATTGAAAGGTTCCAAATGGTGTCGTGAACGCAGTTTTATGGCGATCTTCTGGAGTTACTTCTACCTACCAATAGCCTGCCTTGAGGTCCAAGGTCGACATCACACAATTGACCTTGGTCGATGACAGAAGTTCGTCGATCACTGGGAGGGGATACTTATCCGTGCGGGTGACGGCATTCAATTTGCGATAGTCTACGCAAAATCGCTTCTCTCCGTTCTTCTTTGGCACAAGTACGACTGGCGAAGCCCATTCCGACTCTGCTTCTTCAATTATGTCATCTTCTAACATTTTATCAATTTCTGTCCTGACGATCTCCTTCTTCGCGGGAGTGAGCCTGTATGGTGGTACAGCGATAGGTGCACTATTTCCTGTATCGATGCGATGCACGGCGAATTTTGTCGCAGTTCCCCCTGGCGCAAAGATATCCATATTCTTTTCCAGAAGGGACGATATTCTGGCTTTATCCAAAACGGTCAGCAAAGTGCCCTCGTTCTCGCGGAGACCCATATCGGAACAAACAAAATCACGAACCTCATTTTCGAATACTAAAGGGAAAAAACCTTCGACCGAACCAAATGAATACCAATTTAGGTTAAGGTCGAGTACTATGCCAGCATCTTTAATGAAATACGCAGGAGGGTATGAGTTGCACCGGGTAGGACAATAAACTGAGTCGGTACAATTATCCCGTGAACCTTTATTTTAACATCAACAGTATCCACAGTTTGCAATCACTTAGAACCATCAGCTAAAACAATGTTAGTTTCAAAAGGAGAATTTTTTTTATTATGAGTAATCAAAACATTGTGCAAGCTTGCACTCGCTACAGACAATTTAGCACCGTTATCTAATAATGCTGTTCCCCGAACACCGTCAATATCTATATACAATTTTGGTCGTACTCGCGGATCAATACAGTTAATATCTACTGTCGTGATAGACTGAAATTCCGTAGTGGACGATGTTGACGGAGTAACGTTTTTCTTCTTACATACTTCGCAATTTGACCTGATCACTTCAGGTGCACCGCATCCAAAACAAGTGATTGTAGATGAGCTTTCCTTAGCTGTGTCATTATGATCCTTATTGCCTTTCAGTTGAACTTTACGACAGTCTTCTGTTATATGGCCAAATCTTCTGCAATACCCACATCGTGTTTTAGGTTTCTTTTTACCAACAGAATCACCTGAATTAGAAGCGGGCTGTGTGTTATTAACTGTCGTCGTTGTCGCGGCCGTAGAAGCTGAAGAAGACGTAGCACCAGTAACTCTACGCGCAACGGAGACGGGAGCAGTGGGTTGGCCTTCACTGTAGAGGTCTTCAACGACACGGGCTTTTTGAAGGAGCTCGGTAAAAATGGTGAAGGATGATCTAGCCACTTTCTCTCTAATTCGTCGATTGAGCAATCCATACACCATGTCAAGCTGGACGGGGTTTTCATGCAGTGTTTTCGGTGGCAGCTGCGCTATCAAAGCTCTAGCTTTGCATACGAAGACGTCCGTGCTCTCCTCGCCCTGTTCTTTATAAAAAAGCTCTCTGTAAATCTTATGAAGAGGGAGCCGAGGACCGTAAGTTTGTTTGAGTAATTTCACGGCGTCATCCCAGTATAATACAGAGTGTTTCACTCCCTGCCACTAAGTTGCTGCTAAGCCGGTGAGGAGCATGGGTAGTCCTCGCAAAGCAATCGGATTTTCCATGGAAACGCATTCCTTATAAATCTCTATGGCATCAATGAAGGCCAGTACATCACTATCCTTCCTCCCGTCGAAACGAGCAGTGAATTTAGCACAATTGCTGTTACTGCTTGAGGGTAACTGTGTAGGCGTGTTATCGCCAATCCGTGATACTAGAAAAGACAATTGCTGGTCGGTGATAATCAATGGCGTCGACGTAGCGAAAGGCGGCGGCGGCGGCGCTGGCGGTGAAGTGGCGCGCGATTCCGGTTCGTCATCATCATTGCGGCCCCGCTCCATTCTTGGCGAGTACAAGTGTCCAGCATTATTCGCACGTGAACGCGTTAGCACCATTGTCCAGTCTATACTATATCAAACACTGAATCACTAAGCATAGGTCCTTAGATAACCTAGATTTCTCATAGGTATAGACTCGCTTAACACTTTTATTGTCTTTTTTTAAATAATAAAATAGGCAAATAGTACATAAATGTCCTTTTAAGTCCACACACACTCAACAACTAGTCTTTGTAAAAATAGCAAAATAGGCATATAGTAGGTACGCAAATGTCCCTTTAAGTCCAACAATGAATACTAGGTATACTTGGATAACCTAGATTGCCTATTATTCAGACTGACTAATCACTTTTAAATTAAAACTTCTGTGTGAAAGAAAGCTGAATAGGTAATTTGTACTTCCTTTCAAGTCGCGCGGCATGCGGGGCAAACTCGCGTCGAAGCTGGGTGTTGTTGCTATGCACGCTTGGTGACTGGCGCAGCGCGCGCTTGGGATGGCACGGCAACGTGCCTGCGACGGGAACAGTCAGGGCCGCCGGCCGACCACGGCCAAGCGACAGGTACAACGAGACTAACCAGTCTCGTGTCGAACAACACGTAAACAATCACCAACAGTCCAACACTTCAATTCGTCTAGGGCGAATAGGTACAAACCAAGTTCGATAACGTCACTACTCATTTGAACACTCAATTTTACTTCAATCACACAAACCATATACATAAAAGTCACAAATAGCCGCTGCGATTCGAACGGGGAACGGTTGGTAGCTAGGTAGGTACTTATCCGCGCGGCAAAAGCACTTGGCAACAACAAGTACAGACTTGTAGTGCTTGCACGAACAGTCAAATAGATTGCAAAACCTACTGTAGCACACTACACAACAATTTTATGTACAAAACAAGTTTAAATTACACTAAAAACATAATCACGATCGAGTGAACAAGAGCCTCACTCTTGGGCAGCCATTTATAACGTATGATCGCGTGTATTGGGGTTTCGTACAATGAAACAAACTAGTTCCCTTAACAAAACTGTTCGTTTAATCACTTTGACCAATTTTAGAATGTTAGCTTATTAGTGTTAAGAGAAAATCGATCAACGACACAATTGGTACAACACTACCAGTCCACGCGGTGTGGCGCAACACTACACGGCACTTTTGACAGATCGTTTTTAGCGCGTAGATCGGTGTTTATGTGGTCTCGCATTGTAATTTGTAAAATATCGAATTAAAAGGAATGTTTAATAAGTAAAAGGTGTTTTAGTTTAACAAATTCACCTATAAAGACTTATCGGGAATGAATAAATTAATTATGTCATTAAGTATTCAATATGAACCCTATCACTAAACAAGGATGTTGTGAATGTTTCAATAGCTTACTTAAGACATTCTGAAGGAATAATATCTAATAGAGAGAGGTACAAACTGTGGCAAAATTAGGTATGCAAGTTTGTTCTAATTTCACCTTTATTGCAAATGGTTAGCAATATGGGAGAAAACCTTACTGAACTAACACCTGAACTTTTGTGTGTGTTTTTTGTTTATTATATCAAGTATAAAGGTTAATAAAAATTAATGAATATTCAGAAATTAATTATTTATTAATATTGAGGAAACTGAATGATGTGATGTATTTTGGAAGCATGAGTTGTTCAATGTATGATATTTGATATATTTTAATTCTAAAATATTTTCACAATAATTATCAGTAATAAATAATTCTAACAACATTACTTATCAATCTTCTCTGATCTACAATATTTGATCTTTGCTCAGTTTAATTTAATACCTACTGCGACATTGGTGATGATTGATGATAACATATTTACTAAGAGTAAATAGAGAGTTTGTAGTCTGCCACAAATTCACAGGATTGAAAGATTGAATCAGACAGGATGAGTTGTATAGTATTACTACTATTATTTTCCTTATTTTATGTTGCAGTCTATTGTTGTGATTCTGCCTCCGGGGCTTGTCACTGATGCCTTATCAGACTGAGGCTACTGTCCAAGGAGGCTGGCGCCACTGCCTGTGCGGCGTGATGACACTTCCTAAGTGGCATCTTACCACTGCCTCCGGGTGTGACAACACTGCCTATGGGACTTGCAACACAACATAACACATGGCTTCAAAAGAACACTATGGGACCTGGAACTACCGCCTACGGGGCCTGCTTCTGTTGACTTCGTGGTCTCATCGTACTGCAAAGACCTCACTACATGCCTCAGGGGCTCACTATATATGCCTCAGGAGCTTACGCTACGTGCCTCAGGGGTCTCCGACATATGCCTCAGGGGCTTACGATACATCCCTCAGGGGCTTACCATACATGCCTAAGGGGCTTACGATACAAGCCTCAGGGGCTTCCGACTTATTGCCTCAGGGGATTACGACAAATTTCTTCAGGGGCTTACGATACTTGCCTCAGGTGCTTCCGATATTTGCCTCAGGGGCTTGCGATACATGCCTCAGGGGCTCACAAAATTAATGCCTCAGGGGCTCACAAAACGTATGCCTCAGGGGGCTTACAAAATTATTGCCTCAGGGGCTCATGAAATTAATGCCCCAGAGGCTCACAAAACTTATGCCTCAGGGGCTTACGAAATTATTGCCTCAGGGGCTCATGAAATTAATGCCATAGGGGCTTAACACTTGCCTCAGGGGCTCATCATTCACAGCTGCCTTCGGGGCTGTATAAGTTTTGCCTTCGGGGCTGTATAAATGTTGCCTTCGCGGCTATATGAAATTGCCTTTGGGGCGTTTAACCATTGTTCTTAGGACATTTGCCTATGGAGTACACAATACTTGCCTGCAAGGTGTATGAGAAGTATAAAGAACATTTTAATGCACTCATTACTCTTTTTATTGAAAAGTTAAAAGTTTGGATATATGAATCGCCTCTAATCGGTGAGACTTAAAAAATGCCTCTGGGGCTCTTGGTAAATCGCCTACGGGTATTGAAATTACCAACAGTATTTAAACTTGTATTTATGTCTGAATAATATAACTGGCCTACGGGGCTAATGTGGTAAAGTTAGTTTGAGAGACTCACGTTGAATTTCCTACGGGCTACGGGGCTTTTGATCAAAAATTGCCGCCCTATACGATCTAAGGGATACAAAGCCCATAAACCTTTTCTTGCGAGACCTAAGATTTCTAAGTGAATAAGTATGAATGTCTAACTTACCTATTCAGGTTGTTCATGTCCTAAACTTGCCTCCGGGCTAACAATTCTACACTTTATAGTTAAAATATATAACAGATGAAAGTAACCGCGAGAATCTTCAACAATACACTAAGTCTAAACTTGTCTACTTGTAAAACCGCCTGCAGGGCTTATGTTTAAAAATTTACCTTTGAAGCTTTTACGTCGCATAACTTAGGAATGCATTAAAAAAGTTGATAACCTGAACAAAGTTTTATTCTTTTTACATTCTTTGTTGGTAAATATCGTACCAGTTCAAGGAAAATGACCAAGTCATTGAATTACAAAAAATGAATGTGTTTTTTTACGTTTGTGGTTAACTTACCGGCAGGTTCCTTAGGATTGATCAGAAAATTTGCATTTCTGGATACACAGAGACAAACTGTAAAAAAAATATTGTATGAGACTGCTTAAATTTGCCGCATTCAAAAATATCTAATAAGTATTATCATCGATCTTCCACGTATTATCTATGTTATAAATACTAAAATATTCACAGTATATAGAGCTTAAAGTATGAAATACAATACGGGAACGATATCTACTTTATGTCATGAATAGATGTAAGAGGTGAAATATTCAATTTATGTACTTGTGATATGTTAAAAGGCCGTAATACATTTTTACAACAGAGTTAAGCAGAATTGTAAGGGACTATACTTTTTTTACCTGATAAAAAAATATTCATGTATATTTTTTACATACATATTTTTCCATGTGGAAGTGTAACATAAGATGTCAATATTTATGATTGCATATATTTAATCAGGGTTACCATTTTTTGGTCCCGCAGGGTATCTGTACATTTCATAAGCCAAAGTATTGTTCAGATCTCATAAATAAAAGATCCATTTGATTGACATCTCCTTCGATGTCTGACGTACAAACCTGAATTTTTATTTATTAGGCCTAGAATTGAACCCATTATATATACCTACAAAAATTACATCTTGTATCAGTCCGTACTTTGCACCGTTTGTTTACCTCATCACAAAGCAAAGACCCAAGATCTCAGGTCATCATACCAGAAATTGCTTTAAGTCACTAACCTACCAAGCAAACGCGCAATTAAGGGTATCAGTTACTTGTGCATAAAAAACACATGAACCTTTACTTGACTTTCAATATCGTGAGGTTAATGCCAGCGGCATTAGATTACCGCATTCCAAAATGAAGCTAACGACCAATACAATCTACATATAAAACATGTTACGTCGGTATTAGTTGACCGAGATCATTTCAAGGTTTTTGCACCGATGACTCGTTGGGTAAATAGAATAAGTAATTTAGCAGAAATGACTGGTACTCCCTAAATATAATTATTATCATATGTAAACAAAAAGTTATGAATGAATCGTGCGGTGCATGACCTACTCAGAATCGTAACCTTGGTAGTAGATATTTGTATCTTTTTATGGTAATTTCGTTGCATAATGCAGTTATGAACTGGTAGAATGGTTGTGTCAACAGCCAAATATGAACTGGGAAGCGATGAACAAAGAATGTATGACCCCATATCATATTGCGTTTGTAAACAGAGACCAGAAGATGATGGATTTGCTGAAGATAAATGGAGCCCAGTGAAAAATCCCTTTGCAATCAGAATCTGATTCCGGTGATGAAGACTATGAACCGCAGAACAAGAGTACGAAACAAATGTGACGAGGTGTAGTGTTATTTGTTTTTATATACTAGTTGATAATAATATTTATCTATTATGTGAGCAAACGTTAGCTGTGAATTTATTTAACAATTCGTTTAGGTACTGAGTCACTAGAGCACTTTCGCAATGATCTATCTAGTCTTTGCAATGTAAAAACTGATTGACGTCAGCATATGCATCCATATTTGATTGCGTTCGCAGAAAGACGCGTTTATTTTTGTCAGCGGTCATCGCACTTGTCACTGCACAAAGAAGAAATAGTCTTCTTTCTCCAAATCTATAAGAAAGGATTAATTCTAATGGTTTTGAAAAGTTGAAATGTATAAAAAATACAGTCTTACTGTGCAAATATAAAATATGCAATTTTAAAATAATTTAAAAACATTGTTAAGTCTATATAGTTCATGATCATGTATAAAGATATGCATAGAACTGTCTTATCGATTTTAATTTATTATCTAAGAAGAAATAGATCATAGACATAATTATAAAATAATTAATATTTCTTCTTAATGTTTTTATGTTAGTTATTATCATAATTTGTGGTATATTTCTTTGTTTAACCCTCGGCATACCAGGTGAAAATTTGTAACATGCCATACAAGGTGGGGTGTGACATATCCTAACAAAATGGTGGCTGTAATCAGATAGGAATAGGGGTACTGAATTATTATTGCATATTTTTGAAATTGAACATAACCTGAGTAGCACTATAAAAAAAAAAATGAAATAAATTAAATGGTTTGTTGAAAAAGGGTAGCAAAAATGCCATCTTCTGACTACTAATTTAGACTTCAAATTACCCAAGAATTGATAATTACCAATATTTGTAATTAAACTGACTAAATTTAAAAAAAATGAACAACGATGATACATCTTTAAATTTTTACTTCAATCTCGAGGTAGGAGTTTTTTAGTTCGTCATAATTGCACTTTGTATATGCTCAAATAACAACAACTCTAAACAAAAACGCATCTAGAGCCCTAAAAAACGCACGCACCACTAAACTAATGGTACTTGCCAGTGTAAGAACGTCGCAACTCCAGCTACTGAGAGCTTCAGATTCCGCGCACGAAAATTTTTGAGTATATATCGATTTTTTACCGCCTGGGGTTTATTACACTCCACCTGGTATACGGAGGGTTAAAAACTTTATAATTTTAATTACATGTTATCTTTATTGATTTTTTGTTGACTACAGACATTCTTTGTAACATTTGTTGAGCATTTTTGTTCATTCTTTCGAAAGCTATAAGAAATTACCATCTGTAAACATATAATTCGACTTTGAGACTCTCCTTTGTTGACATTTTTTCCGGCTCTAAATTCACCTTATACAAAGCAACAAAGGCGGTTCGTAGCACGTGTTACTGGCCAATTTATCACTTGGAGACTATATTGAGGTCTAACCTTGCAGAGGGCGAAAAAATGAGTAAAGCTCATGCGGTCATTGATTCCTTTTGCCTGGAATATAAACAAACGTTGCACCGGATTATTTTCATTTCATAAACAATCGCTGCGCCAGACGTTCGAAAGAAATATAGTAAACAATGGCCTACTTTCATTGCATCGTACCAAAGGCTTGGGACTCTATTCCTGAGTTTTTTATCGACTTGACTGTCCATTTCTACCTGAAAGAGCATTGGAAACTTAATCACACTCTCTTCGGAATATCATTGACCCACGACGGTATCTGAGCGGTTTCTCATAATTACCAGGATACTGTCGTATGGTTCAAGATCATCGACGACAATGGAGATCATCCAACTCCTGAAAACTATATGACAATTAAAGTTGCTAGGATCCAGTAATCTCCTACAAGTGTCCAGTGCTAGTGTTAGAGTTAAGGGTAATATTAATATTTTTTCCAATTATCCAATTCCTAGTGCTAAGTAAGTTAAGGTTAATTCCATTGGGTTATGGTCTTAATTATATTTTTTTATAAGAATTTTCCTGTTGTTATCTTTTAATATTTTGATGCGCACCCTCATAAAATCTCTTAACAATTCAACTCTGAATCAGAGTAGTTTTCTTCCTAACAGTTTCAAATTTTGCCGAATCCCTAACTTTCGAGTTTGAAACACTTCCTTGTCATATTGAGAAATACAGATATCAAGTGCACAAAAGGTCCCAGTTCGGTTCAAGCCGGCTCTGCAGTGGACGACCATAGGGAAGAAGTTTTCACTGCTATTGTCAACTTCAGCTTCCAATTGAGCTTTTCTGACCAACAAAATAAAATTTAAGAAGTCTGTCGGGTTTTGAGGGACGCGATTGAGGGGCCAGTCCATGTAAGCAAAATGCTTGAGATCCAATGAAGCGCCCCTTATTATCAGTTACCCTTAATTTGGTCACAACGTGACGACGGAAGGACCTAATCTTCTTGGTTTTGACGGTGAACTTGCCATAGACCACCTATGTCCCCTTTTTAGGACTCCAATACTGGACACATCGCTCTTGGCCTCCTTCAACTGTTTTAGTCAGCATAACGATCACTCGAGTTTGGAAAGCGAATAGCATTCTATAGAAATCTGCGACTATCTCTTGAATTGAAGCCTGAGAACATATATAACTCCCCTTGGCGTTGTGACCGTCGACGTGGCTGGCATTTATGAAATCGCTTTCACCGACTTCTGTTGGAAGAATTACCCGATTGTGGTCGAAAAAAAATTCGTTCTGGTATCTATTTTTGATAATGTTTTCTGTGTTCATCGATATGCTCCGAGAGTATGAAACATTTTCTGCCAATATTTCACGGTGTTCTTGTTTTAAGATGTGAGCCAGGTTGGATTCTTCTATAAGTTGTGCATAGTTGATAGCACAGGGCTGTTTTTTAGTCAAAATTGCCCCCATTTTTTTCAAATTTTAGGTTTCAGTATAGCCTACCTAGACTTGACTGCAGATAAGGATCGAATGGGTTTTAGTTTGTCGATCGCGGTCCATTTATAGTACTTCTGGATTCTGATCTCTATTAATATTTATTTTTACCGCCACACGGATTCATAATCGAGGCAATATGACGCAGGAAAATTGTCTGTTGGTGGTTTAGTATTTCTGTTAGTTACTGTTTTAGTTATTCACTTTAGGTACCCGACGTTTGCAATGATGACATTTGTTAGTTGGTAAACTAATTGGTTTAGTAATTTTAATAAAATTAAAAGTTACTCTAAATTTTTTTTCCCCATAGAAATATAATTTAACACTCCAGTAAGCTCGATAATCTCTTTGAATACTGAACAGCTTCGAAGTATGCTAGGTGTAGGCGTATCCGATGTATAAAAGGCACTTTTCTATTTGTGGAAAATCCATTCAGTGAAGGCTAACACCTAAGATTAAACAGTTTTACCGAAACCAATTGGAGGAACTCTTGGAAGTCTAAGTAGAAAACAAAGGCGCAGACTTATGAAAATTGTTTGCTTCTATCAATAATCGATATTGTCACGAGTCAAGGTGAGTCAAGCCTGTTACTAAGCGCCAAACCTTAGGAAATCTTCAGTCTATGTAAGGTGGCCCGCAAGTACGGCTGTGAAGATTTTGTAAAGTAGAATAAATTCTAAGTTCAGTGACTGCAATTATGATCAAGAAGAGCCAATCAAGTCGAACCTATTTTGACGGCAAAAATTTTATTGAATTCATGAGAAGACCGAACTCTATAACCCAAATTTTAGACGAGCACGCTTCAAGACAGACTTCAAGACAATAAAAGCTCATGATAACGCTTCAGCACTTTTTGGACAACCACGAAAAGTTTTAAATTACCTTACAAAGTTAATCACACAGTTGCGATCGTGCGTTGACGCCTGTTAGACGTGCATTCGAGGCATATTGCAAGTAGCTGCAGTTCCCGCGCGATCGTTACGTAACTTCATTCATGCGCTGTGTGTTTACAACTACGGACTATGGATAGTGATATACAGCCGTCGGCGCCTGACGAAGCGGAATGCGAGATCGAGAATTCTGCCATCAACTCATTTGAGTATAACTCCGAGGTTTGTGAACCAAATTCGCCCTTATTAGGTATCACAAGTATTTTGAATCGAGCAGAAAAGCGTAGTCGAGAACTAGATATGGATGAGATTTGGATGGAAGTGGGGAGAAGGGGCAAGATTGTGGCGGTTGCTAGCTCAGGGGATAACTTAGATAAACAGCCCGAAGAGAAGATTGAGATAAGTTTAACCTCTAGCAAGAATAAGCTTCCGAAATAAATTGCATTAGCGCGTATTTGTAAAATGCAGAAAATTACAGATATAACCCGTATCAAATACCTAAACCTATATAAAGCGTTATTACAGTTTAATAGTGAGGAAGGCGCCGAAAAGTTGATGCAGTGCAAGTACCTTAGAGATGAAAACATTAAATGCCAAAAAACCTTTGAAGTGGGGATATCGTACGGTGTGATAAGAGACATTGAGCTTAAACTGAAAGAGGACGAAGTTCTAGAGAATCTAACCAGTGCTGTTCCGATTATTGCTGTTAAGAGGCTCCAACGCTACAATGCAATGAATAAAAACTGGGAAGACAGCGAATCTATCAGGCTGGTGTTCAAGGGACCTATACTACCTATATATATTCACATTCACGGCACCCGGGTAAAGGTTACTTCGTACGTATTCCCTGTGTCACAATGTCATCAGTGTTGGAAGTTCGGTCACACCTAGAAGCTATGTCCATCTAGGAAGATAGTATGCCCAAAATCTGCAAACTATCACGAGAATTGTGACACGACTGACTTCAGATGCGTCAATTGTTCCGGTAGACACATGGCCTTAGAAAAAACGTGCCCCATGTTCGTCAAGGAAAAAAAGTTGAGAGAAATCATGGCAGAGCACAACTGCTCTTACAAAAAGGCACTTACCTTGTATACCCCACCGACCCCCACTAGGCCCTCTTTGCAACTAAATTCTCCGATCTGCTCCCAGCAACCTTCCCCACCACCAGTAGATTCCAGGAAGCGAGACAAAACGCCCGTACCTATTAACATTGACGCACCTAGAACCAGCTCTCCGACATATGCTCAAATAGTCAAACAAAAAGCTGCGAAAAAAAGGAGTCGTTTATCAACCACCAGCGAATTAAGGAAGAAAGAAAAGCTTAGAAACACATTTACTGTGGAAGAATACGAAAGCCATGAAAGCAGGCCCAATTCTGGGGACGAGACGGGTGACGGATGAAAGCAGGCCTTGTGTTCCTGGGGTGAACTGCTAAACAAACTGAGAGACATTATTTTTATGAAAAGACTTAGTTTTAAGGAAAAACTAAAATCGTGTGCAAAGATTAGTCTGGACTGGTTTTTAGCTCTTATAGGAAATTATTTAGCTGAGTGCTCACTTATTAAATCATTGTTCCATTATGGATAACACCATTCAATGTTTAAATGTCTTACAGTGGAATTGTCAAGGTGTCAAACCTAAATTAAGTGAATTTGAGCTCTTATTGTCTCGAGAGAAAATCCATATCTCTATACTTAACGAGACTTGGCTTGACCCTGACAGTTATCTAAGGGTGAGTGGGTATAATATATTTAGGCAGGATAGGGATGACGGATACGGAGGTGTAGCTATTTTAACTCATTGGTCGATAAATGTCAGGTTATGTCAATTCAGCCACAATAATTCGGGCATTCAGATTTTACAGTTAAAATTATTGAATTGTGCTAATGTTGAGAACGTTATTTCTATTTATTGCCCTTCCTCAGTCCGTACCTCCATAAATGATTGGAATTTAATTTTCTCTTCATTCTGTCAAAGATCATTAAAGCGAACAAAGGGGCGAATGTGAGGGATCGAACAGAATACTTAGCTTGCTGTAGTTTTCCTGCTTAAAACTCAATTAATGCAATAGTTAAATAAATAAACTGATCTTCATCAAAGCAAGTTTTATAATGGAAAAATACAAAAACGAAGACATAAGTCAAGAAGACAAAACAATAGAAATAAAAAATATTTACAAAAGATGACGTGTTCCAAAGAGTCCACGACATCCTGCCCCCCGTGCAGCAATGCACCAACTGGCTTCACCAGCCAAGACAGCCGGAACTGCCTTAAATAGCCAGCTTCACCAGTTTTTTGGTGGGCCGACGTAGTGGACCCCCTGGAGTGTCCACATCAACCACCCTCACCACACCATCTTTGCCAGGGTATGTGGTTGACACCCGACCTCGAGGCCATACTCCTCGTGGCATTGTATCGTCAACTACAATAACCACATCCCCAACCTTTATTCCGTGGTCTTCGGCGCTTCTGGGAATATTTCTTGGCTGCATTTCTGGTAGGACCTCCTTCGGGTTCCTTCGGGTTCGGCTGGGTAGCGGGCCCAGAAATGGTCGGCTAAACGGAGCGCTTTTCTCCAATCTACGCGGCCGATGAGATCCCTTTCGCTTAATGTTGATGGCAGTTTCTGTGGCGTTGTTCCAATTAGGAAGTGGAAAGGTGTGAGGGTTGTTGGGTCATTCGGGTCTGTGGATACGTGGACTAGAGGGCGAGAATTAACGATTGCTTCTGCCTCGCAAAGGAGTGTGTTCAGTGTCTCTGGCTTCGGATTTTTCTCCTTGAGGGTAGCGTTCAAGGCTACTTTGACAGTGCGCACTAGCCGCTCCCAACAACCTCCAAAGCTTGGTGCGGATGGTGGAATGAAGCTCCACTTAATCCCTTTGTTGGCTGCAAAGTCCATGACAGCATTATCATAAAACTCTCTGAGTATTCGGTTAGCGCCAACAAATGCAGTGCCGTTGTCCGAGAATATGGTTTCAGGTGTTCCGCGTCTGGCGATAAATCGACGGATGGCCATGATTGCAGAATCGGCGGAAAGGCTATGCACAACTTCTAAATGAAGAGCTCTTACTGTTAGGCATGTGAAAAGTGCCACCCAACGCTTCTCATGCCGTCGACCAATAGTGACGGTAATGGGGCCGAAGTAATCAAGACCGGTAAAGGTGAATGGACGTTTATGATGAGCCAGTCTTTCAGGTGGTAAATCTCCGGTTGTGGGCGTTATGGGTTTCGCTTTGCGAATCTTGCAGAGTAAACAGTGTGCGGATATGGTTCTAACCGTATTTCTTAGGTGCAACAGCCAAAAACTTTGGCGAATCTCGTTGATCACCATGCTGTTGTTGGCATGGCCAGCCTTCACGTGGTAGGACTTAACTAGTAGTTGGACCACTCGATGGCGACCGTCCAATAAAATAGGAGACCGAGTGGTAGGATCTACATCAGCCACAGCTTTGATCCTCCCAGCCAGCCTAAGGAGGTTGTCCTCTCCCATAGTGGGCGACAATTTGATGAGCCGACTATTCTTGGGTAGGGGTTGGTGGTTCATGACGTTTTTAAAGTCCTCGCTGAAGCTGTCCAGTTGCGTGCGCTGCAGAACGTGCCTCTCAGCGGCTTGAAGGAGTTCGGCAGTAAGGGGTGGTAAGGTGGTTGAATACAAAACGCGATTGGAATTTGAATTTGGACCCCGAACGCGATCCAAAACCCTGCCAAATATCATTGCCGCTTGCAGAGCGCGAGCCGTGGCGCGCAAAAGACGCAACCAATTATCAAAACGGTCAAAATTTGCCGTGACCGGCGTTGGCAAAAGGAAATTAGCCGAAGTGAATCCCACCAGTTCGTTAGGCTTACATTTTAACTCCTCTCGAACTGGTGCGACATTTAGAGGTTCCTTCGGCCAACCATCTTCGTGTTGAAGAAGGAAAGATGGGCCGCAAAACCATCTATGACTTAAGTCGAAAATAAAATCTTTGGTTCTTGTGGCATCATCTGCCACGTTCAAGCTCGTTGGCACCCACCGCCAGTCTTTAACGAAAGAGTTTTCTAGAATTTCACCTAGGCGGTGGGCTACAAAGGGCTTGTAGGACCGTGCATCACTTCGCAACCACTGCAGGACGGTCATCGAGTCTATCCAAAAGAAGGAACGGTTTGGTTTTTTGCGATGACTGTCCTTGATAGTTGTAGCTAGCCGAGAAGCAATTAGAGCGGCTTGCAGTTCTAGCCGCGGGATAGAGACGGGTTTCAGGGGTGAAACTCTGGCCTTGCTGGAGATGAGAACGAGCTCGATGTGGTCATTGGGGTATATCAGACGCCAATAAGCAACACATGCGTAGGCGAGTTCGCTTGCATCGGCAAAGGTGTGTAATTCTCTTTGCAGTGGCTCAGAGTCTCTTGACTTTGAGTACCAACGGGGAATTCTTAAAGAAGTAATTTTGGAAAGCTCCTGAAACCAGCCTTTCCATTTCAATGCTTCAATTGTCGGGAGCTCGGTGTCCCAATCAACGTTTGACCTCCACGCTTGTTGGAAGAGGATACGGCCTTTCACTACAAGAGGTCCTAATAGACCAAGGGGGTCGTAAATACGCATTAAGTGTGATAAAACTGAACGCTTAGTCAGGGAATTCGGAAGAGTTTCAGATTTGGCCGTCCGAAAACCTAACTCATCCGTCAACGGATTCCACAAAATTCCCAGTGCACGAACGTTATTAGCGGGGTTTGTGAGATCAATTTCGGTTGGCGGAGTTGCGCGCAAGTCGGCGGGGACGAGATTCAGCGAACTGGGAACGTTGGAAATCCATCCACGCATTTCAAAACAAGCAGCTTTATGGACGGTGACAATGTCTGCTGCCAACTGCGCTGCTTCATCGGCGTCATCTAAAGAATCGATATAATCGTCCATGTAATGGCTGTGCAATATGGCATCAGCCGCTTTGGGATATAAAATTTCGTGTTCCCTAGCGTTTTTGTTTTTTATAAACTGTGCTATAAAGGGGCTACAGGAAGCGCCAAATATGACCGCCGTCATCCTATATTCTTTTAGAGGTTGAGATTTGTTTGGTCGCCAAAGGTATCTGAGTGCGTCTCGATCTTGCTCACGGATCCTGATCTGCGGGAACATTTCCTTTATGTCCGCTGTGAGAGCTACCCGACCTTCACGGAAACGAAATAAAATGTGCAGGAGTGACTGAAGTAAATCAGGGCCCGGGAGAAGCATCGAATTAAGACTGACTCCCTTATTCGTGGCTGCTGCATCGTGAACTACACGAAGTTTGCGCTTCTGGGGGTGGTACACGCCAAAATGTGGTAAATAAAATCTTATATTTTTTGGTGGATTTTCCGGCTTATAGTTGGTGTAGTATGTCTCAGAAGCGCACTCTTCGGCATATTCTTTAGCGAGCATGTTGTTCATGAATATGTCATAAGCATTCGCGAAATTTGCGTCCCGTGCCATACGTCGCTCTAGACTCAAAAAACGCGACATAGCTTGGGGATAGCTGTCAGGGACATTATTTATGTCATCTCGCCACGGCATGCCTACTTCGTACCGGCCTGACCCAGGTAAGCGCCTCGCAGTAGTTTCTAAAATCTCTATAGCGCGTTTTTCATTTGTCGTATGCAAATTTTCGAATTTGGAAATTCCTAAGGAATCAATTTTATATTGTTCTCGAATCAAATTATCCAATTGATCATTGTTAGATGAGTCAGTGCAGATACCATGATTAATAAATTCTACTAACTTTGTTTGACTAGAAGCAACTCCATATAGAGTCCAACCTAGAGAAGTCAAGCAGGCGACCGGGTCGTTTTTTCTCCCAGATCGTACTTCGCGGCTTATTGATAAATACCAGTGTTCGGCTCCTATCAAAACAGTTGGTGTCGCATTTTCGTAAGTAACACACTCGACAATGTCTTTTAAATGCGAAAAGGAAGCTATGAGATCCCGTCTTACAGTTTGAGGGCGCAATGACAAAGATTCCATCGCTCTTGCATTTTTGACTAAAAACGTATCTGATGTGTCACGACCTTTAATGTAAAAATTTACGTACGATATTGTTATGTTTTTGTTGAGCCCACCTATGCCACAAAGTGAAATGTTTTGGTTGGGACCGGTTGCTCCAATACGGTTGGCAATATTTGAATCTATGAGCGTGGCTGTACTGCCATCGTCAAGTAGTGCATACACATTACAAGATCCTAAAGGGCCTGTCACAGTAACGGGAATAATTTTTAAATAAGCACGAGGATGAGAGGCTAAGGTCGTGTTGGGGTGCTGAGAAGTCGTGGAGACTATGACTTTTTCTTCATTGGAAGGTTCTGATGAAGAAGTCTGTTCATCATGTTCAATGACAGATGTGTCACAAGTAGTGTTGACGCTAGAAGAGCCCCGCTTCCCATGAAGAAGTGGATTGTGTCGTAATGAGCAGCCATCGACGCCACATGGGTTCACTTTGCATGACTTAAACTGGTGTGAACTGCGCCTAAGACACCTATAGCAAGCTTTAACCTGACGTAACCATTGCCACCTATCATCGACTGATAAAGCCAAAAAGTCAGAACAATTTTTAACGTTGTGTTCTTTGTCACAGTAAACGCACGTGGTCTTACGTGTGGACGCGGCCTTAGGGCTCGATTGCGAAGTAGTATTCACGTTTTCGCGTTTGTTCGGTTTACTGTTAGAATTAATTTGAGGTTGTAGTAAACTAGATTCCGGTGACATTCCCCAACGAATATGTTTTTGTAACTCATGTTGTAAAAAGTCAGATAAAATTTCGAATTTAGTACGTCCCGTTTTGTCTAAAAAGGCAAAATCGGTCCAACGTAATTTTACGGCTAGATTTAATTTCCCTAAAACAGAATGAAACAGTTCGGGATCGTATAAATATTCTACCTGATTTAATAATTTAATAGTAGAAATAGAATTGCGTACCTTGTTACAAATGATACTTAGCTCTTTTAGATCCGATCCGAGCTTCGGCAAACCTTTTAAAGCCTGGACTTCCTTATAAATTATCACCTCCAGTCTTGCAAAGTTATCCTCCAGAGCTTTTATAATTATTTCGGGGTCATCTGCGGAAATTAACAGAGAGGCTACGGCCTCCCGTGCAGAGCCTCGGAGGGTGCTCTGTAGGCGCGTTATGTTTCCTAGAGGAGATAACTATTAATTATTAAAAAAACAAAATACCCGACTGCACACTAAAAAATATTATTATGTCTTTATCCCGTGGGACTTTTAGGATAAAATGTATCCTATGACACTCCCGTAATCAAGACAAATCTAACGATACCTCATACATCAAAATCCATCAAGCCGTTTAGGCTACAGGAGGTCACAAAGGAAAAGACATACATACATACTTACATACACTCGAAAAACATTACCCTCCTTCTTTGGCAGTCGGGTAAAAAATCTTTTTTAGTAATATCATAAATACGTTTAAATTGAAGCCAGTGCGCCGCATCGCCATTAAATGGAGTGAGTTCTAATTTCCCTCCGGTGCTACGACTAGACGCTAGAGCCTTGGCCGCAGCGGCGGTGTCCACGACTGCTTGTATTAATGAAGTTTGCTGTGTTTGAGTCAAAGGACATGAAGCTGACTCGGGAGGCAGGACGGTATGTTGTCCATGCCCTGCTTCAAAATGATCCCTGTTAGGTACAGCTTGAGAAAAAGACAAAGTATTATGTAAATGATTAGTAACAGGGCGTGCAGCGGACCCAGTGACCCTAAAGTCGGGGGGTGGAGCAGTGTCGAACTCGCACCCGGCTGCGGGAAGACCCTCACTATTCTCTACAACTTGAGATCCCATATTTTCAACCCACCTTTGAGTTCTCTCTATGCTCACTCGAGAACCATGTCGACTACTGTGACTACGACTGTCTACCTCTATTGCGGCGAGTTCCGCTCGCATTTCACTCTCCTCGACCTCCCGTTGCAATGAAGCTAAACGCTTTTCTCGCTCTCTTTCACGATTGGCTAACTCCTGTTCGCGCTCAAGGCGACGTCGGAGGGCGAGTGCCTCGACAGCGGCTTTTCTCGCTTTTACTGTTGAGCCAGATGACTGCGATTTGATGCTATTAGCGCTTGTTGTTGGTGGGAGATCGCGAGGTAGAGCTACGTCTACTACGTTTTCGGTTTTGTTTTCCGACATTTTCAATTTACTACGAGTGATCATAGGGAACGCAAAGAAAAATAAATAAAATACTACGAATGAAAACTAATGAGTGGAATGTAAACAAAGGAGTGGTAAAAATTAATGGATCGAATGGACCAAAATAAAGCGAACAAAGGGGCGAATGTGAGGGATCGAACAGAATACTTAGCTTGCTGTAGTTTTCCTGCTTAAAACTCAATTAATGCAATAGTTAAATAAATAAACTGATCTTCATCAAAGCAAGTTTTATAATGGAAAAATACAAAAACGAAGACATAAGTCAAGAAGACAAAACAATAGAAATAAAAAATATTTACAAAAGATGACGTGTTCCAAAGAGTCCACGACAATCATTGATCGCGGGAGACTTTAATGGGCATCATGGGAGTTGGTCGTACAAGACATATCCTAGAGGATCCCAATTATTTGACTCGATAGTTGATAACAATCTAGTTACCCTGAACGATGGCTCGCCTACACGCATTAAACTGGTGAATCGCAGGCTGCAAAAATCCGCTCCTGATATTACTATAGCTTCTCCTGATATCGCCCTCAGCTTTTCCTGGAAGGTTACCAATGAGAACCTTGGCAGTGACCACTTTATTATTTTAACTAAAACCGAGATTCCTGTTTATTCTGACTTTACAAAAAGAAGAAATTATAAAATTGCGAAGTGGACAGAGTATACCAATTTTTTATGTGATGTTCTTACCCGTTTACCAACAACGAACGATCTTCAATCCGACTACAATTGTTTTATTAACGCTGTTTCTGAGGCCGCAGACAAATTTATTCCTTATGTAAAAATATGTCGGAATCCTCAAAGATTACAAAAATTTAAACCTAAAAAATATTGGAATCCTGAAATTTCTAAAGCAGTAGCAGAGAGAAGGTTAGCTTTGGCTCACTTCAGGAGAAATCCTACACCAGAAAATTTAGGTATTCTACAGAGTAAAATTTCTTCTGCCCAAAAATGCATCAGAGCAGCAAAAAGGAAATCATGGAGGGAATTTTGCAGCAAGATAGACGAAACATCATCACCTTCAGAAGTATGGAGACAAATGAGGTGGTTTAAGGGTTTTTCTCAGCCCAATGTATCTATCGAGCCCGGAAAAGCTAGTGACCTTTTACATGAACTGTCCCCGGATTATGCGTTGCCAGAAAAGCCTAAGTTTAGGTCTAGCAACAATAATTTAACGTCCCCAGTTTCGGTACAGGAACTTGAACGAGCAATAAAATCTAAAGACACTGCACCTGGCGATGACAATATATCCTACTCAATGATTAAAAACCTTCCAAAATTCGGCAAACTATTATTAATAAAGTTATATAATAAGTTTTTACAGCGAAGCTTTGTTCCTAATCAATGGAGAATCACTAAAATAGTTCCTATACCGAAGCTGGGTTCGGTGAATGCTGTAAGACTAATAGCATTAATGTCGTGCCCGTGCAAAATATTCCATACCATCCTAAAACACAGGGTTGAATGGTTCTTGGAAAAAAACAAATTTTTCTCCCAATACACAGTGCGGTTCAGAAGAGCTCAATCCAGTCTGGATTGTTTGACTCGCTTGGTGACTGGTATCCAATTGGGATTCTCTAAGGATCTAATAACGCTGGGGTGTTTTATAGATATAAGTAACGCCTATAATAACGTGGATGTGCCTGCTCTATTGAGAACCCTGGACGAGCTAGGAGTTGATGCAGAGATAAGTAGTTATTTGTGGGAATACCTGGGAGATAAAAGGCTGGTTATTGTGGCGGATAACGACGTCATTTGTAGATCAACTGAAAGGGGCCTGGCACAAGGGGACCCATTGTCTACGTTATTATTTAATGTTGCCACTATCTCAATTTGCAAGACTATAAAGGACGTTTTTATCTCGCAATACGCTGATGATTTCTCTATTTCTCTCTTATGCAGCTCGATAACAGATGGATCCAGGAGATTGCAATTTATTCTAGAGTCATTTAATGCGCTAATAAGAGAAATCGGTCTGGATATTTCAGAAAAGAAAACCAAAATATGTATATTTAGGAAAGGCTTTAACAGGGACTCCGTCGTTGTCAGATTGAATAACTTACGCCTTCAGTTGGTGGACTCTGTGAGGTACTTAGGTCTGTGGCTTGACTCGGCGCTCAGATGGGGCAGACACATCAAAGAAATAAGTCAAAAGACACAGAAATTTTTAAATATTTTTAAAGTTTTTTCTGGCTCGGGCTGGGGAATGCATCCCAAGCATCTTCGCAGACTTTATATCTCCATCATAAGAAGTAGACTGGACTACGGGAGTTTTCTTTATGACACTAGTTCTAAAAGCCACTTATACAATTTGGACTAAATTCAAAATCAAGCCATGCATGTCATTGGTGACTTTATTAAAAGTACACCAGTTCACGTTATGGAGTCTGAATTATGTTTACACCCGCTACGCTTACGTCGCTTATATTTAGCAGGGAAATTTTGGTTAAAAAGCAAATCAATCACAAATAATATTAACATTGAATTGGTGGCAGAATTCTCAGAATTAGTGAAGACACGAAATTATTGGAGAAGCAAAAAACAGCCACAATTAGTCGCAATTAATGACCTCTTTAGGAACTACCCGATACATTCTACGTCTTTGTTGGAGATGTTTACACTTGTCACTTGGGTTCAGAATATTGATGTTACCAATACTATTCACTGTAATATAGAAGAGGAAGTAAAGTCAAAGAAAGTTAGGGGCACTGAGTATATGAGAAATAAGGCTATAGATCTACTTAACAACAAGTACTCAAATTTCTATAAGTTATTCACCGACGGCTCAAGAGAGGAATCAAACGCTGGTGCAGCTTTTTTTGACCCTCAATTGAACAGTTCGTTAAAATTCCAGATTGTAGGTACAATTTCTATTATGTATGCCGAATTGTTTGCTTTACTGGATGTCCACCATATCCTGATGGAGTGTGTACGGAATAAAGCCTATCGCTGTCAGATTTATAATAATCATATATTTAAAGTTGTCGGTGGTTGTAACAGTGCCCTGTCTGAGCCTTGGTCAGGTGACGCCAGGTCACTTTACAAACTCACGCAAATAGGTTTAAGAGTTTGAAAATAAGAATGTGCTGTTGAAATTACGAGGACGACGTGGTCACCTCTAACAGTGTACCTAGACCTCTATAAAAATAAAGATTAAAAAAAAAAGTTAATCACACATGAAATGATAAATGCGGCGAATCGTACATGCAACTATGATGTCAGCAAGGTCATCTGGATCAAACGTCTAACAAAACACAGTTTACACGAATTTTGGACTACGATTTTGGATCAAAATACCTCAGTTATGAATGAATTGTCATCAGCTAACGACCAAATCATCCACAAATACTTGAATTCCAAGGAAGACTCAACAACTGGATGTAATGAGTTTAAAATATAAAACATCCGAGTAAGAATATTGAATTCCTATACTATGACTTTACTGCAGTTGAAACAAAAAGGCAAAGTTATGCGTGAAATATCACACTTTTGTTATACCGGGTTGATCGGATAACATGTCGCACAGTCCGATGCAATTTGCAAGTTTTATCAGTATTGTGAATGATGTGAGCTCTTGGACGCAGCTCAATCAAGACGTTCTAATCCCTGGACCGATAGTCGTGTATTGCAATGATGGAATCAATAAGTCAAGTGTCTTTTGTCTCTTATACATATTGTGTATTACGGAATTTAAGAAAAACAAAGTCGTGTCTGTATCAAAAGTCCTAATAAACATAAGACAAATTAACCGAAATTCTATGACTCAGCCAGAAAACTACGTTTTTTGTTACAATGCACTATATTATTTTATTATTAACAATCCAAACTAATTTGAACTGGCAACGGTCCGAATGTAAACTCGTAAATTCTCAATGTGATAGCAAGTGACATTTAGCCCTGGGAAAAAAGCGGTTTTTTACGAACGATATATTGATAGATTTCTTGGTAGTTTAAAAGAACCTTCCAGTGCCAACATATAGTCTACGGGACTAGAAGACTAACATCTCACTTTCTGTAACAATGAGTTCGGAGTTGTTAAACAAAATTGTTGGCCCAGATGAGTTTGAAAACAATAATACGATATTCCACATTATCGCCATGTCAGGCTATCAAGATATTTTGGAACACATATGGAATGGTACTGCTATGCAGTTCTCTAAGCAACACTTTAAAGCTGCGCTCATCGCTGTGATCACGGCTGTCGATGCCGTAACATCGTTCGCTGCGCGCACGGGCGTTTTGTTAGGTATTCTCTAAGCTCTACTTGCTCGTCGTCAATCTCTCGGCTGCGGGAACTCACAGCTGTTGGCAAAAAGGCTGTGCCAGAGCGGTGACGAATCTTATTTTCAACCGACTTCAAAAAAGGAGGAGGTTCTCAATTCGCCTGTATGTTTTTTTTTTTTTGTATATTTGTTACGCTATTACTCCGGCAACTGTTGTCCGATTTTCAAAATTCTTTATTTGTTCGAAAGAGTATACTCCTGAAGAGGTCCCATAAAAATTTTATCGAAAATGATTCAGCGCTTTTAAAAAAAATCAACAAAAACAAAATATACTACAAACTAGAACATCATCTAAATAAATATCTACTAGCAAAAAACTAGATATCTACTTTGTGCGAACTGTTGTTGGGATTGAAGTCGGTGACTCATACGTTTTTAACGTGGAAAATTATTACAGTCTATAATTTCTCGACTAGTAGATTTTGGCTATTTCCTCGTATTAAAAAATACATTAAGTACACATTTTATATTAAGAGATATGTAGTAATTGCTTGAATGTATAATATCAATAATTTACTACTTTAAAATAAAGGCACAACGATACAGTTTTAAAAAAAACCTAACCTAACTTTGTGCTTGCGTTTGCGGTCGAAGTTACACAGTTGTTGGTAAACAAATACTTAATAATGATGAAAAAAATCTCTCCGTTCCAAGAATGCTTAAGTACCTATGAGACTGTGGTTCAACCCACGCCAGCCACTTGAAATTTTTACGCATTCTACAATCTTCCATCATCATTTTACGTTTATATCCTTTGTGACTATCACACAGTGAACACTTCGCGAAGTGTATTTTGAATCTAATAAGAAGTAAGTATTACCTACTAATTATTTATGTTTTCGTCAGTAAAATCAGAGTGTATATTCAATTTATCAAGTCAATTACTTAATAGGTTTTTGGTTGGTACTAATTTATAAATATCAACTTTATTTTCAGTGGCTCGTAATGCAGGACCATCCACAGCTCAAGAGCTCAAGTCAAAAAATTGATTGGGCTGATGGAGACGAGATCATATCTTGCCACTGGGCATGCCTGTACAGCCAATGCTAGGACCCGGATGCGAAATGGATAGGAATAAGTCGCTCCAGTATTGAATAATGATAGCAACGGGTGTGTTAAAGATTGGAAGCAGTGGGCAAAGGTATGTAATGCACATTGCACATATTTAAGTATATAACTTTTAATTTTGTGTTAAGACGTTTGTATCTAGTTCAGTGAAGTAAGATCTTTTTTTGTTGTGTGTAGTAAACAGAAAGAAAGAGAATATTTATTTGTATGAATACATTTGGAAAGATAAAAAGGCTACAGTTAAAAGGAAGGCCAACATGGCAGAGGACAGGTGGTGGAGCTAACAGAGCTAGAACAATGAATTATAATTATCGCTGGTGCTACTGGTGATAGGCACCTTTCTATTAATCAATTCCCAGTAGTTATGTACTTACCTACATGTTAAATTCTTTACTAACGACAAAAAAGATATTACTGAATAAAATAATTAATCCTTACTAATATTATGAATGCGAAAGTAACTCTGTCTGTCTATCTGTCAGTCTCTCCGTCTTTCACGCCTAAACTACTGAACCGATTTTGATGAAATTTGGTGCAGTTATAGATTAGAGCCTGGGAAAGGACATATGCTACATTTTATCCTACAATTGGGCACGATATAACCTGTAACCGATATAGCCTCTGTCCACGCGGGCGGAGCTGCGGACGGAAAGCTAGTGATTAATAAGAATAAGAATAATTTATTTTTATCAATTGTAAAGAGGGTACATGAGAAACAATGGTCGCCGCACTAAGCGTAGCTTGTATCGCGGCGGCCGGATTAAAACGGTTACCATGAGTTTTGGTTTTACTAATAGTAATGTTTTACTATAACTAACTGCCGTTGAATTTACAGCTCGCACGGATGGAGCAAGGGGCGGTAGAAGTGCGCGGCGCCTCATATTAGTGGAGACACCGACCCAGCGCGGGTGCCGCTCACTGCCGTCACAGAGCAAGTGGTGGGTCCCCGCAGCGACGCGACGCCGCGTGCTTCGAGGCGCGCGTACCCAGGGAGGAATGTCTGCGGCCCGGCGACGTCTGCTGCGACCGTCTCCGCCATCGCAACGCCGCGCCGGCCGCTCCGAAATGGCGAGCTTAACAAAACGATTTATCGCCATTGAAAATGCCGTGCCGATGCTACCGCAAGATAGCGGAAGCGCTAGAGAACTTCACAAACGCAGTAGACAATGTCGCACAACAGCTATGCAATTCTCTAAGCAACACTTTAAAGCTGCGCTCAGCGCTGTGATCACGGCTGTCGCAGCCGTAACATCGTTCGCTGCGCGCACCGACGTTATGTTAGGTATTCTCTAAGCTCTACTTGCTCGTCGTTGATCTCTCGGCTGCGGGAACTCACGGCTGTTGGCAAGGCTGTGCTAGAGCGGTGACGAATCTTATTTTTACAGTCTATAATTTCTCGACTAGTAGATTTTGGCTATTTCCTCGTATTAAAAAATACATTAAGTACACATTTTATATTAAGAGATATGTAGTAATTGCTTGAATGTATAATATCAATAATTTACTACTTTAAAATAAAGGCACAACGATACAGATTAAAAAAAAACCTAACCTAACTTTGTGCTTGCGTTTGCGATCGAAGTTACACAGTTGTTGGTAAACAAATACTTAATAATGATGAAAAAAATCTCTCCGTTCCAAGAATGCTTATTAAGTATGGGACTGTGGTTCAACCTACGCCAGCCACTTGAAATTTTTACGCATTCTACAATCTTCCATCATCATTTTACGTCTATACCCTTTGTGACTACCACACAGTGAACACTTCGCGAAATGTATTTTGAATCTATTAAGAAGTAAGTATTTCCTACTAATTATTTATGTTTTCGTCAATAAAATCAGTGAGTATATTCAATTTATCAAGTCAATTACTTAATAGGTTTTTGGGTGGTACTAATTTATAAATAAGTATCAACTTTATTTTCAGTGGCTCGTAATGCAGGACCATC
Organism: Aproaerema taeniolella; assembly: GCA_949987775.1. NCBI lineage: Eukaryota > Metazoa > Arthropoda > Insecta > Lepidoptera > Gelechiidae > Aproaerema > Aproaerema taeniolella. The sequence continues at coordinate 27,974,918 of OX465243.1, forward strand.
CACAGCTCAAGAGATCAAGTCAAAAAATTGATTGGGCTGATGGAGACGAGATCATATCTTGCCACTGGGCATGCCTGTACAACCAATGCTAGGACCCGGATGCGAAATGGATAGGAATAAGTCGCTCTAGTATTGAATACTGATGGCAACCGGTGTATTAAAGATTGGAAGCAGTGGGCAAAGGTATGTAATGCACATTGCACATATTTAAGTATATAACTTTTAATTTTGTGTTAAGACGTTTGTGTCTAGTTCAGTGAAGTAAGATCTTTTTTTTGTTGTGTGTAGTATTACAGTTAAAAGGAAAGGCTACAGTTAAAAGGAAGGCCAACATGGCAGAGGACGATGCTGAGATGGTGGAGCTCACAGAGCTAGAACAACGAATTATAATTATCGCTGGTGGCCTAACCTTTGCTACTGGTGATAGGCACCTTTCTATTAATCCATTCCCAGTAGTTATGTACTTACCTACATGTTAAATTCTTTACTAACGACATAAAAGATATTACTGAATAAAATAATTAATCCTTACTAATATTATAAATGCGAAAGTAACTCTGTCTGTCTCTCCGTCTTTCACGCCTAAACTACTGAACCGATTTTGATGAAATTTGGTGCAGTTATAGATTGGAGCCTGGGAAAGGACATAGGCTACATTTTATCCCACAATTGGGCACGATATAACCTGTAGTCCACGCGGGCGGAGCTGCGGACGGAAAACTAGTAGTTAATACTCGTAATTATATGAATGGTTTTACTAATAGTAATGTTTTACTATAACTAAATGCCGTTGAATTTACAGCTCGCACGGATGGAGCAAGGGGCGGTGGATGTGCGCGGCGCCTCATATTAGTGGAGACACCGACCCAGCGCGGGCACCGCTCACTGCCGTCACAGAGCAAGTGGTGGGTCCCCGCAGCGACGCCGCGTGCTTCGAGGCGCGCGTACCCAGGGAGGAATGTCTGCGGCCCGGCAACGTCTGCTGCGACCGTCTCCGCCATCGCAACGCCGGCCGCTCCGAAATGGCGAGCGCCATTGAAAATGCCGCGCCGATGCGGAGATTGCCATTGCACGGTCGCAAGAAACGTATGCGCAGGGCTACCGCATGATGGCGGAAGCGCTAGAGAACTTCACAAACGCAGTAGGCAACGTCGCACACAGATAGTTGAAGCCATTCAACAATCTGCTGTACGACGTTAACCTGTTCATTAGTACAGTGGTTCCAGATTCAATACTAATGATGACTTTAGCTTAATGTCCTGGGTCTTTTTTGTGTTTATCCATGTCACACAAAGCGCAAAGTTTTCCTAGTATGGGCCTACATGAGCTTGAGCATTATAATTATTAATAATTTGCTCGTAAAAATTATAGTATATTGCACTTTTTTCAGACGAGTCCCTATATAATAAAATATTAAGTGACATTGATTACAATTAACAATTAATACTTTAAAAAAACTCGTAAAATCAGGATTATTGTAATAACATTTCTCAGAAACTAAGGTTTGTTACTATTTTGTTTGAGACTGCTCGATTTTGTGGAATTTATACTATATTTTTTTCTGTTAAACTAGGAACCTTCAGGTCTTTTAATATCTATATTTCTTAAAATATTATATTTGAAATATTACGACTGTAGGTAGGTATATGTTCTAAATTAAATAAATATAATTTAATTAAGAGAAAATAATTGTAATTAAGTACTTAATTTTAGAAGGCAAAAAATAAAAGCAATTTAGTTTGATGTTTTTTTTATATTTTCACTGACCCAAAAAAAATTAAATGCTAATCCAGCATTTTTTTTAAACTAAAAACACACATTAACTAGAACAGAAAAAAACAATCAAATTAAAGCATAATGGGTTTGTTCCAATATGTGATGGATGGGATTTTCTTTTTCTTGTAAGTTATTGGGTAATTCCAAGATTGGTTATCCAGCACGATTACATATATTATGTAACACACAGTCAGCAACGGCTATTTTAGACACCATATCTGGGTCATAGTGCAGATCTCTGTGGACTAGAAGGCATCAGCACTGCCCTTCAAAATTCCAATTGTCCTTTCGACACTTTGTTGTTGTGCCGTGCAGTGAATTGTAGTAATCCTCTGGTGAACTAGGCTCGAGATTAACATTGTTAAATATTTTCCAAACCTAACAAACATGCTCTCTCCTCTGCTGTTTAATTGTTCTAGGTGATGTTTTATGGCTGTGTTATTAAAAACAAAACTGTCGTGTGTGGTCTCACTGAATGTAGCATCTCCATGTAATATAATAAGGTCACAATCATTGATCTGAAATATAATAAGTTTTAAATTTAACACATTAATCAAATAAAAATATTAACATAACCTCTGTTTATAGGCCACAACTTTATAAGTAATTTACCAAGTTTTAGGTTCACAATATAAATAAAAAGGTGTGTATTTACATATTTATAATTTAATCCGATATTAGCACTTCGAATTCCACTAAAATAAATTAAAAAGCCTTGCCAACAGCCACGAAATAGAAGCTTTTGAGTTTGACATTAAAAATCGTAGGCGTACGCCGAGGCTGTGGCTGAAGTGGAGGCTGTTTTGCTTAGAGAATACCGATTGCCTTTAAGAAATGTCAAATAAGTGATTCCATATCACGCCGTCTGCAGCCGTGCGGCGCTAGTGTCGGCAGCCTTGAAAATGTTATGAAGTAGAATACGAAACGTGTTTATTAATATAGTGGTTCCAGATTCAATACTAATGATGACTTTAGCTTAATGTCCTGGGTCTTGTTTGTGTTTATCCATGTCACACAAAGTTCTCCTAGTATAATTTGCTCGTAAAAATTATAGTATATTGCACTTTTTTCAGACGAGTCCCTATATAATAAAATATTAAGTGACATTGATTCCAATTTACAATTAATACTTTTAAAAAACTCGTAAAATCAAGGTTATTATAATAACATTTCTCAGAAACTAAGGTTTGTTACTATTTTGTTTGAGACTGCTCGATTTTGTGGAATTCATACTATATTTTTTTCTGTTAAACTATGAACCTTCAGGTCTTTTAATATCTATATTTCTTAAAATATTATGTTTGCAATAAGTATTACGACTGTTGGTAGGTATATGTTCTAAATTAAATAAATATAATTTAATTAAGAGAAAATAATTGTAATTAAGTACTTAATTTTAGAAGGCAAAAAATAAAAGCAATTTAGTTTGATGTTCTTTTTTTATTTTCATGACCCAAAAAAATTAAATGCTAATCCAGCATTTTTTTAAACTAAAAACACACATTATTTACTAGAACAGAAAAAAAACAATCAAATTAAATCATAATGGGTTTGTTTCAATATGTGATGGATGGGATTTTCTTTTTCTTGTAAGTTATTGGGTACCTAATTCCAAGATTGGTAATCCAGCACGATTACATAATATTATGCAACACACAGTAAGCTATGGCTATTTTAGACACCATATCTGGGTCATAGTGCAGATCTCTGTGGACTAGAAGGCATCAGCACTGCCCTTCAAAATTCCAATTGTCCTTTCGACGCTTTATTGTTGTGCCGTGCAGTGAATTGTAGTAATCCTCTGGTGAACTAGGCTCGAGATTAACATTGTTAAATATTTTCCAAACATAACAAACATGCTCTCTCCTCTGCTGTTTAATTGTTCTGGGTGATGTTTTATGGCTGTGTTATTAAAAACAAAACTGTCGTGTGTGGTCTCACTGAATGTAGCATCTCCATGTAATATAATAAGGTCACAATCATTGATCTGAAATATAATAAGTTTTAAATTTAACACATTAATCAAATAAAAATATTAACATAACCTCTGTTTATAGGCCACAACTTTATAAGTAATTTACCAAGTTTTAGGTTCACAATATAAATAAAAAGGTGTGTACTTACATATATATAATTGAATCCGATATTAGCACTTAGATTTCCACTAAAATAAATTAAAAAGCCTTGCCAACAGCGACGAAATAGAAGCTTTTGAGTTTGACATTAAAAATCGTAGGCATACGCCGAGGCTGTGGCTGAAGTGGAGGCTGTTTTGCTTAGAGAATACCGATTTCCTATAAGAAATGTCAAATAAGTGATTCCATATCACGCCGTCTGCAGCCGTGTGGCGCTAGTGTCGGCAGTGTTGAAAATGTTATGAAGTAGAATACGAAACGTGTATTCACCGCTGTAACAGCCGCTGCGATCAAGGCTGTAACGATGTTTGCGCTTAGAGAATCGCACTGCTGTGCTGTATGCGTCCTTAAACGCCTAATTATACTTATTAAAAGAAATTGTTTTAATGTAAGAGGATCGAATCTTTTTAGGATTAAAGTCTCGCTTTGTCAATGAAAGAAAAAAAAAGAAAAAAAAAGACAAGGAAGGGTGGAATTGTCAAAAAGTGAAGAAATTAGGGGTTTTTTATTTGAGAGATGAGAGGGGAAAAATGATTTTTTTTGTGGAAAAAGGAATAAAAAGGGGTTTAAGGAAAAAATTTGAAATAATTGGGTGTAAATATTTTTTTTTTGTTTTGGGATGTTGAAGATTCTAGTCGTTATCTTTTGCAAGGTTCTACCGGGTCCCTTAATTGAGGACGCTTTCCGGGGATCTTGCGAGGATAGAGAATGCAACTAGCCAGAAAGGCAAACTTCCGATCCAGGGGGGGGGGAAGGGAATCAGTAAGAGTGGTAGTCTCGTTGTTGCTTGATTTTTTTCAGAACTACTTTCCTAATGAAGAGGGCTCGGAGTAAACTATAAGTTTGCAAGAGCAAATTACCCTGACCCGAGTGTAAATACCCAAGTAATCAAGATATATTTTAAAGCGAAGTACTATTGGGACGGTTTTACAGCTAAGTGGACAGTTTTATATCTAATGTAGTTAGTCAGTTTCGTATTCAAAAGGCGCGGGGAGGGCATCGTTGTAAAGAAAACCCTTAAATAGAATTAACAGGACAATGAAAGCAAGCAGATTTATCCTGTCTCGACATTTTGCTTAAAACCCTAAATTCCATTTACAATCAGAAAATCGCGAGTGACATATAAATAAATTGTGAAGTGTCAGTGAAAACCAAATCTATAAGAGGGAAGCCCCCTCATATTAAATATAATGTTCGTTCGAATTGAAGAGAACCAAATAGTGTTGTGATAAAGTGCCGAGTGACATATAAATAAATTGTGAAGTGTCAGTGAAAACAAAATCTATAAGAGGGAAGTCCTCTCATATTAAATATAATGTTAGTGCGAATTGAAGAGAACCAAACAGTGTTGTGATAAAGTGCTGGAAAATCTCGCTTACAAAAAGAAAATCGCGAGTGATAATTTGACTCATTTTAGTGATAGTTACAAAAATCATGGAGTGATAGAATTCGGGGGTGAGGGGAGCCCTTTGAGGTCTGGATGAAAGAGAGATTTATTCAACAATAATTTAGAATAAATAGTTTTGCGTGAACAATGTCAGTGTTATTAAGTTATTTATTCGATAGTGGTGGACGTTGAGTGTACATGAAAGAGTTGGGGTTGTGGTACGGCATTTTGATCGGGAGAGGGGAATTTAGGATATCCATCAAGCCCAGACCTAGAAGAGGGACCGAGGTCTTTTGGCGAGAAGAGGGCATGTTACCTCCGACGGATGTCAACTGAGATGTCATCCTAATCGTCATTTTGTTTGAATTTGAATTGTAATTTTGAAATATTTATTTTAAAATTTAATTGACACTTGAATTGGAATTATTAAAATTGTCACTTGAATTTGAATTATTAAAATTAACTTTTGAATTTGGACAGTAACCCAGTGACTGACTCCAGTTTATCTTTTTGATTCTTTTATTTTACAATTTCAGAATTGTTTTGTTAATATATTTAATTAAATAATCAATCAATAATTTTGATAAAAATAATTTATTAGTTTAAATAGTTATGTAATATTTTAACACTAAAGTGAATAGAATAGCAGAATTCAAGCTGAATTAGACTGAAGTTGTCAGTTTCATTTTGAACTTGAATATGGAACAGGCCAAAGTTGACTTAAGAGATTCTCAATCAAATGTTAGGAGTAAATTTTCTACCTGTACCTAGTGAAGTTGTTGTCTTGACTTTGGACTCTGGTGAGTAGAATCTTCTTTAAGATCACTAGGGATTTTATTTATTTTGGGATTAAGTTATAGGGATGTTCTTTAAATTTCGGGTGGATTCTAAATTTATTTTTTTGATTTTGATTTATTTACGACTTGAATTTGGTAAAGCGCTATGCCTTTATTTTATTCTTTCTTATCAGACGATTTAAGGGTTACGTACTTGCTGCTAGTTTAGGATCCGCCTGAAGGTTTTATTTTATTTCCTTTTCCCTCTGTCTACTAGGATCGTTATTTCGTGATTCGCGATGTTCGGCGAGGCCTGAGTGACTAGGTTTTCTTGAATTTTCGAGACGACGTTATATTATAGCACTTATCTCTCATTCTACGATTCTTCCACTGGCTCATGAAGGACAATTGTGACGCTGCTATTAGTGTAGCACAATACACGAGTAGCGACAAAAGACGGATGACCATCGGCGGCAAACGTCAGATTTTAGTTTGCTTTCGTAGGCTCCCTCTTGCTTTACAGTTGACCTATGGAAACCAGGAGATGCCCCTCACAACCACTGAACAAAGTACCTCTACAGACTATACATCCTACTCAGAACCATGTAGCTGAGCAGTCTTCTCATTTGCTAAATTATCCTTGGGGTTTCGCAATCTCGTTCACCGAGGCGCTAGGGGAGGGCTTGTCAGTAGCAGACACGTGGTCACCGCGTGTTTGGTTGTTCAGTTCAATTGGGGGGGTTAGCTTTGTAATACCACCCCAAGGAACACTGTCCTACCCGTATACGTGATCACAGCTGGCTACTTCGGTAGTCAGTCGTAGGGTCTGTAGTCTGCGGTAATACAAGGACGCGCTGCAGGCGACGGCTCCTAGGTTTCGCGGGGAGAAGAGATTGCGGACATTCGGCTTTCTTTTCCGACACTTGGCTTTATAGTTCGGAGTCTAATCCACTCACAGGGGAAATAGGGAAGCGCGATGTTTGGCCTAGTATTAGCTGAGGATATTGTCGCTCAGAGAACAACGATTCTAGGAAATCCCACAAAATACCTGACCCGAACAGTCTCCCCGGGTTGGTCACCCCAAGGCGACGGATCTCGTCATTTGGAGCGCCGTCGACAGGTTCTGGGGCGTGGCTGGGGGCCCTAGAACGAGGAACTCCCCAAATGATGCCCTGTGCTTATAATAATCTCTCTGTCTAGGTATTCTACTCGTTGTCCCAGCCTCCGGCTCTCATCCTGCTTCGAATGGAATAATTAAGAGATTATTCTTTTGTGTGAATATAATTAATGATTGGACTATGTGAAGCGCATTAATGTAATGTAATTTATTGGACTATGTGAAGCGCATTAATCTATGTTTTAATCTTGATTTTGCTTTTAATTCCTCTCTAAGTCTGAAAACCCGCTTTTAAATTGCTTGTACCTGCGAGAATCCTAGAAGTAATTCACAACGTAGAACCCTTGACATCACAGCCGTAAGTATAGAGTATCCACCTCCATTAATGCAGTCGGGGATCAGTACAGTACCAAGGACGAAGAATTAGCGCATTTTTTAAAACTCAAGAATCGCAAGGGGGAAACTTGCCTGCATACTACCGCGAAGTGTCTACAAGGCGATGAAGCTGAGGGAATCATGGCACAGATGTTAGACATGGGAGCAGATCTAAACGCTCAAGAAGATGATACGGGAAATACTGTTCTACATTAGGCGGTCGAGTCTCAGAACTACCAGGTGGTGGAATGGCTGATCTCTATGTCTGTCGAAACACACATAAGAAATAAAAGAGGATTAACCCCATACCAATTGGCGGAACAAAGAGAGGACCACGAAATGATGGACCTGTTTTAATTGAGAATGTTATTTTTGATAAAAATTTGCTGTTGATAATCTCAAACGTAGTTTTAAAGTGCATTGTCAACTTTCCAAAGTTCTTATTATAATCTCTTAGATATTTTTTACACAAGATTGGTGCAAAAGGTCTCATATACTATTTGTATGTTTTGGTAGTAACTTGTAGACTTAAGCTTGCAAATAAATTTTAACATTTTCTTAGAACGTTTGTGATTCAGATTCACAATTATTATTTTTTTCTTATTTAGAAAACGTTTACGTCCAAAAAGTTACCTAACGACATGACATGTCATAGTTGAATTTTTTACTTTGTGACTTTTCACATAGAAAATATGTCAATGTTTCATTTCTATATTTAGAAGAGACAGCTAAAATGTTGTTTTGCAAAAATGTGACAGAATAGAAAAAACTACTCATACGCTGACATCAAATTGCCAGAAGAGATAGATTTCTTTAAAACATTTTATTGTTTCAGACAGGAACACATTATTAATGCATATAAGCAACTCGGGACTGCCGATCAGACTGTAATGACTCTTATTTCGTAACGCGGAAAGCAGAAGTCATTTGTTCAAAGCATGCTATCAATCGTTTTCGCGCACATGACCTTAGATGTCAACTCAGCAGAACTCACTTTTTTTTATACACTTTTTATTATTCAAGGCTTGGATTACTATACTGGAAAGTTTGTAGATGAGAACATTTTCAGGAAAATTTTATTAGGGGAATTTCAGGTGGGTACTAAAGCCGTGCCTAAATTTTCCGTTTTATATCACTGTAAAACAAATGTTTTTATTTAACGTTTAGTTGTAAACATAATGGTGGATTGTTCCGTTCAATGAATTACTTGGTTATGTTGTTACACGAAATATCATTTAAAGCCAAGTTACAAAAAGGGCAGTCGGAAAAACACCGACGTCGGGGAAAGACAAACTGTCATAGGTGTGATTTCAAGTACGAAATAGTCAGTAACTTAGTCTATGTGAAAAAATGGCTATCCCGTGTGAAGATCTGAGTGCGATAGACTTTTTAATCTTCATGGACCAACCGGAATCATCTAATTACATCGTCCAAGAGTACAACACAATGGAATTCAACCGGCAAACAGTCATGATATCACAATAAAACGATGGTGAAGGTGATCAGTACTGGAGCCCTACAGAGGGAAATGAAGTAGAATTTGGTGAATTCAAGATTAAGACACTTAAAATCACAACGGAACCCCATTTCGTACAAACTGTTCTGTGCCTAACCAAGTGCCCAAATCGCGAACGTTTAATATCGCACTACAAGTACATCGGCTGGCCAGCAGATAATTCTCCGCATGATCCGAATGTGTTTTTATCGTTTGTAACCAGCCTTAACGACATGTATGTGACTTCAAAGAAAAAACAACCATCTGGCTTGAAGTCCGGACCTGACTTAGTGCATTGCAATGACGGCCTAAACACCTCAGCTATATATTATATTCTTGATACTTGCATAACACAATTTATACTTGCATGATACTTGCATAACACAAGAATAACTATAGCTGTTTAAACTATTTAAAAGACTACCTTTTTTGCTACAATGCGCTCCATTCTTATGTTTCCCAAGAAATGGGCATGGGCTCGAAACATTTTGGAGAATTAGGTTGGACTGGCCCCTTAATTATGTTAGCATTCAAATTGGGTGGTCTTGCAAAGAACGCTCGCCATGATTCTGCGAATTCATAACAAAGAGAACTCACAGCATATCGCACAGTAACAGCTAAGCTATAATATATTATAGTTTCAAAAATAAGTAGTGGACTTACTGTCCATGATCATGCAGTAGGCATGATTTTTTACTGTTATTGCGATGTCTGACTAATTTATGACCGTCATACAAGTCTGAGTGGGAATTATTTGCATGGTAAAATGATGTTTAGGAGCCGTAAAACGTCATAAGTACTCGTATGATCTAATTCATATAATTTCACGCAATTTCAGGTCTGCGCGTCATCAATTAATACCATATTGATTACGAGTAATAACGCCAAACACAAAAGTGCTTATTAATATTCTCATAAAAGAGTCTATTTCCGGACGTAAGCTTATCTTGATCTTATTTTATAGCCGCTAATCTCTTACTAATGAATAATCATATCATTCATATTGATGCGTTGTCAGGAGAGTAGCTTTATCAATTTACAAACCGACATACTTTTTTGGGCGAACAAAATTCTGTGCAAAATACGAAACGAGCCATTATCATTCAAATTAACTTATCGCCGTAACATTTGACCGTAGAGCTCATAACAGAGTTGCCTTTATCTTTTAATTACTCGCAGGCATAATACCTATAACTGATTATATTCGACCACAGTTTCCCTATTTAACCACATGTAACCTATTGTATTTTTTCCCTAGGGACATCAGATGTTGATAAATGCTAAGCGCCAGGGCCGGATTTAGGGGGGGGCAACCGGGGCTACAGCCCCGGGGCCTCCACGAAAGAGGGGCCCCCACAATAGAGACTTCGAAATTTTTTTTTCAAATTCCAACTAGTAAACAAGAGTAAAAATTTTTTTACGCTGTTTTCGCTTTTAGAAATTTTTCTTTCGCTGTTTTACCTTGCAAGTGGCAAGTGTGAGTTTTCTTTCTTTTTCTTGTCATCTTCAAAAACCCTTTGCCTGTTCATGGCTATCCACAATAGAATAAAAGTTGCCAATTCGATAAGGAATTGATAGTATATTCTGCGGATTTTAGCAGCCTATTCCCCGTATTTGCGTGTCGATACAGCGGTACCCGTTTCCCCCGTTTTTTGTCTGTACGATCCGTCGTAGCGTCGACAAGTGTCCGCTGAGTGGCGTGCTAGTAGCAGGGAATCCCCGGAGTTTTATACATTCGCGTGCGTCCAAGAAGCTACGAACTTGCGAAAATTGTCCAACCCCTTTATTTGGAAAATAATTTGGGGCCAATTATTTGGAAAATAATAAATTGTCCCCTTTATTTGGAAAATAATTTGGGGCCAGGGGGCCTCCACTCCTCTGTTGCCCCGAAGCCTCTCGACCTCTAAATCCGGCCCTGCTAAGCGCATAGAATAGAATAGAATAGCAATAATTTGTTGTCTCCACACCATAAACATAGTTACAAATAACATGCAAACAAAAAAAATCAAAAATCAAAATAACAAAATCAAAATGTACTAAACCTATTTAACATAATGTGTCTTAATCTAGGTTGCGGATCACTATGTGCATGCCGCAGTGAGTCAAAAGGTTATAACTCAGTGCGTTCAAATACTGATTTTCAGTTATAACCTGAGGGGCGAGTACGAGATTTGATGAAAATAAAAATATGAAGAAGTGATGGATGTATGAAATTTGTGTAAGTCCATGAGTGATGTGTGTTGTGCAGTTCCTGTGAAATGCAAAAAATTAAATTAAACTGTAAATGTTGCACTTACACATAGATATTAATTTTATATAAACTTATATAGAAAGCATATATACATATAATTGTCATGGATCAACTAGTTTATAGAGTTTTTGACAAAGATAATAAATAAGAAAATAAATGAATAAATGGAAACGCACTTTAAGTCTTGAAAATATTGACTCTATATCCGTCAGGGATGCCGGATTTTTGTTCATCAACCAAATAAGACTTAAACTGTTTAATGAAACTAGGTTTAGAAGCAGCCAGTCTTATTGGCGGGGGAATGTTGTTCCAGCATTTGGTAGCCTGCCATCTAAAACTGCCCGTGAAGGCCGCTGTTTTGTGTGAGTAACCCATCAAGAAGAAACGTGTTGGTCTTGTGCTATACCTGTCATGGAAGGGAGAGTACTTTCGTTTATTATAAAGGTAAGTGGGATTCTTCATTCTCAGCAGATCGAAGACTAGGCTGGCCATATGCAGTTCTCGACGGGATGACATATTTAACGTTCCTTTCTTATTTAGGTAGGGCGTTATATGCAATTGTGGTGGGATTTTATAGAAAAAACGACAACAAGCGTTCTGGACTCTCTGAATCAGGCGCTGAGTTTTCGAGTAAAGTCTGGGTCCGTACACTAAATCGCCGTAGTTTAATTTTGAAAGGATCAAAGTTTCACAGAGAGTAACACGAACTTTCTCACTCAAAAGGTTACGAGTTCTATATAAAACCTTTAAACAAAAGAAGCAGCTTCTCACCAAATTCAAAATGTGTAACTCAAAACGTAGCTTACTGTCGAACTCCACTCCGAGGTTTCTAGCAACGTCTACACGCTCTACACTCTTGCCGCAGATAGAAACAGACAGATTTTCATTCAGAATATCCTTGACCTGCTTTTTTGATCCTATAACCATGAACTTAGATTTGTCAGGGTTAAGTACAAGAGCATTGTTTGCTGACCAGCCCGCAATGCTAGCTAGATCCTCGTTTAGTCTTTTTTGGGTATCACCGATGTTTCTGGGGGATGCAGATATATATATTTGTTCGTAATCAGCATATATGTGATATTTGCAGTGATTAATATATTGTGGAAGATCAGCCGAATATATTATAAATAAGAGCGGACCAAGTATAGTTCCCTGTGGAACGCCACGGTTGACAAACACAAAGTCTGACATTTGGACCACCACATTTTCAGTCGTAAGTTTAACTGCCTGTGTTCGGTCACATAAGTAGCTGTTGAACCAATCAAGTGATGACTTATCCAAACCATAGAAATATAATTTCACCAAGAGTAGTGGCAAATTTATGCAGTCGAATGCGCGAGAGAAGTCCAATAGGGATACAATATTTGCATTTCCTCGATCCTGTTCAGCAAGTATGTTGTCTGTGACATCCAACAACGCTGAGGTAGTGCTTTGCGAAACCCCGACTGAACATCTGGTAAAATACCATTTTCTTCCACAAACCTACTGAGCTGCGTGTATACTACTTTTTCAAGCAGTTTTGACATGAACGGTAGAATACTAATAGGCCTAAGGTCTTTTAAAACCGAGGGGTGATTTATTTTAGGCAAAGGAGTAACCACTGCAGTTTTCCACAGAGTTGGAACGATTGCCGAGCTAATTGACTTATTCACAATTGCGGTTAGTACGTGAAGAGTTCTAGGAAGTGTGAGGAGAACAAGGTCCCTACTTATACCGTCTGCGCCAGTGGCGTTAGACTTTAATGAAAATATATATTTTGATAACTCCACCTTGGTCACTGGCCTCAGAGACAACACATTTTTACCGAACCGATTATTCTTAGTATTCGACATTACTAAGGGAACAGAATTTAATCCGGGAACGTCAAGGAAGTGGGCTTGAATAATATTTGGGTCATTGAATTGTTCAGGCAAATTTGTATTCTTCGAAGAATCGAATAACATTTTGTCCTTCACGTTTTTCCAGAAAGTTTTAGTGTCATCTTGACTTGAGTTTATGTGGTGGTTATAAAAAGCACGTTTCTCGCTATGTATACTGTCCGTTACAATTTTTTTCAATTCTTTGTAATATTCCTTGTGACTACCCAATTTTGTGATACGATATCTTTCAAGAGTTTTATTTCTGAGATCAATCATAAGCTTCACATTGTCGGTAATCCAAGGCAGAGTCTGCTTACCATAGATTTTTTTTAAGTTAAAATTGGAGCATGTTTGTCAAATAGTGACAAAATTAATGAATTAAACCTATCAACTATAAGTTCAACGTCGGTTAAATCAAGAATTGATTCCCAGTTTATGGATTGTAAATCTTCTTCAAGAGCATTTAAATCAATACTTTTCAGTGGTCGAAAAGTAATGAATCGCGGTAAAGGCTTAGATTTATATATTTTAAAAGTTACATTGACCATAGAGTGACCAAATACCCCGGATACTTTTGAGACTGATACACTACGAACTCGTGCATTTATGCACACCACGTCTATTAGTGATTCTATTTTTTCTAGGTCCATGCTTTGCAAGAACTGGCAAAATTTTGCATACTTTCCGCTGTTGATATTTAACATGTTAATATTAAAGTCACCAAGTAAAACCATGTAATCATTATTTGAAAAACTCATGATAGACTCCGTGAGGGCATCAAGAAACAAATTAACATTTGTCCACTCTGGGCGATATGCCGTGCCGATGACCACATGCAATCCGCTGACCTTTAGGGAGATCAACATTTGTTCTATATTAGCGACAGGATGGTTTAATAGTTTTGTAGTGTAGTATAGATATAGTCAGTAAGAACTTTTAAAAAACAGTAATAAACGGACTGTCATCGAAGTAACTTGTGTCGTTTTACTTATAATCATTCTCAACACCGCATGGCAACCGCGCCAGGGCGTCCGCTCAGTCGCGACGCATAGTCAGCAAATTCATAGCGTGGGACTGGGAACGGACAAAAGATGACGCAATCGGCTAACGTGAGCAGGTGTAGCAAAGAAGCGATAAATTAAAACCAAAAAAATGGGCAAGGAGTGTTCTAAGTGTGTCTGCGAGAACAAGGAAACCGTGATATCACAACACGGCGGGGACAACGCTGCTGGAGCGGATTCATCAAGCCACACGCACATTTGGACCAGCAACATATTGCTGTCCACAATTGTGGCAGTTTGCGGCTGTGTGATTGTATATCAAATATACATGCAATACCAGAGGTGCCACCAGGTTTGGGTCGACGATCAAATAAGGGCGAATATGCTGCGGAGGATGCGAATGCGTTTGTCAGGACGCAGAGGAAGAGATGATGAAAACAACGATACGGTGTGACGACGGCGGCGTGACGACAGCGGTATTCCTACGGTTCCATTCGAGTTTCGGCATTTCAAAATAAAATAAATAATTAAAAAGTGAAGTGTTAAAAACAAATGATGTGGTGCAAAATAAAATAAATAATAAAACAAAAGTGTGCTAAAAAAAACGTGTTTCTCAAAATATCAATTAAAAAAAAAAAAACTGGACCTTTCAAAAAAAATATACCCCGTGTAATGTGATCGCGACGGAAGAGGCTAAATGATTCCTACGTCATCAATATCATTGTGACTGCGTCGTACCTTGTCGGAATGCGAGGTGAAGTAAATATAAGAAAAAAAACCCTAGGAACTGTAAGTGTTTAGAATTGTGTTGTGTGCGAGTTAAACAATATAATTTTAATATAGCTAAATAAGGAATTAGTGATTAATGGAAATCAACTTAAATGAAATATATGAAGAGTTAGAAAGTTTAAGGGTAAGTCTTAGAAAACTAGGTTCAAAGAGAAGACATACAGACATAGGTTTAAACAAAATAAAGAAAGCTAAGAAAGTGTACGATTGCTATAAAGAGTACATAGCAGTAGTAGACCTAAGTAAATTAAAAGGAGAAAATACCGAATTCTCTATTGAAGATTTATGTGACAGGATTAATCAAACTTATAGTAAAATATTAAGTTACAGTGAGTCTTAATCATCTGAGACATCAGAAACAGAGTCAGAAACATCTGAAACAGACAAAATTGCGAGCTTTGAGTTAAAAACGGCAAGTATGTTGATTCCGGTGATGGACGGCAAAGAAGAAACCACCGAAAAAATGATTCAAGGTATAGAAATGTATGACTCTTGCTTAGCTAACCCTGCGGATAAGAAATTGCTGATTTCTTTTGTTCTTAAAACACGATTAACAAAAATAGCAAAATTAAAATTAAAAGCGGAATACACTTCAGTGACCACCTTAATAACTGACATAAGAAGTTTTCTTCTTACTAGGAAATCAGCAAATTCTTTAATGATTCAAATGAATAATTTATCCCAGAATGATATGAGTATTACAGAGTTTGGAAATAAATTAGAGGAACTATTCGTTGAGTTGACAATTTCCCAATCAGAAAACAATGAAAATGCGAACACGATCTTGAGACCCATAAATGAAAAACTTGCCATAAAACGTTTTTCAGATGGACTTCGAAACCGAAGGCTGGGAACAATCATCGCAGCGCGTGATTACAGCGAGCTAAAGGATGCCATCAGAGCAGCTGAAGATGAAGAGTCATCACAGCACCCAACCCAGGTTTTGATGAATATGAGAGGTAAGCAAAGGTCTAGAGGTCAGTGGCGCAATGCATCACGTCGAGGAAACTATTCAGGCGAAGGTAATTATAACAACCGAGGTAATTATTTCGGCCACGGTCGAGGAAACCGCCGCGGACGAAGTAATTATCCCAGTAACACCTATAGTAGGGGTACCAACTCATATGGAAATAGGGCTAATACTCTTTTAAAAAGTCTAAAACTAGATTATTTAGAACCAGACGAACAAAAAACTATAGAACAAATATGTGCAAAATACGCAGATGTGTTACACCTTGAAGGAGACAAACTTAGCACTACTAACATTATGAGTCAGTCCATTAGTATAAAACTGAATACCAGTCCTTATAAGTAAAACGACACAAGTTACTTCGATGACAGTCCGTTTATTACTGTTTTTTAAAATGTTCTTACTGACTATATCTATACTACACTACATCTTTCCCCTTAAAATAAAAATAAAAAGATAAACATATCTTTTTTTTTTAATACATACGCTGCTTTGACAGTGTAATCAAAACAAACGATGTTTATTTATTCTCTTTTTTTTATCTCTTACTGTTTAAAAGGTTTAGTGCGATTCTTATGAATAATTTCTAACTTATTATTTTTTAATATCTTAACATTAGGTCCAACATCCTGTATTACAATATACGGTCCATCATACAATTTTTCATTTTGTTTCCGCTCTCATTTTTTACTAAAATTAACTCATTTTCCTTCTAACTAATTAGTCTTTTATTTTGATCATAAATGACTTTCCTATCAAGCTTAGTATTTATTAAGTTCTTACGTGCGTCTTTGTGTGCAAGTTGTAACTTATATTTAAGTTCTAAAGGGTAGTCATCTGGGTTATACATTGGCTCTAAATCATCTGTTAAATTACTAGGTATAGAGCACGGTTTTCCAAACACAAGTTCAAACGGCGTGTACTTTGTGGATGTATGCACGGTTGTGTTAAACGAAAAACACCAAAATGGTAGCCAATGGCTCCATGTATAGGCATGTTTGTCACATTGAATACGCAAAAAATTACGTAGATGTTTGTGCGTATTTTCCAGTGCACCTACGCTCTGATGGTGGTATGCTGTGGAATGATTTTTTTCTATCTCTCGCAACTTACACACTTCCGCCATGATTAAAGATATGAACTCTGAGCCTCTGTCACACCCAATGATTTTCGGTACTCCATATCTAAGAATAAAATTACTTACTAACGCCCTTGCTACAGTGACAGTTTCTTTAGTTGGGAGTGGATATGCCTCTACAAACTTAGTGAGCTCGCACTGTATAGTAAGTATGTACTGGTTACCTTCATCATCCCTGTCGAGTGGACCGACGAGATCTAAAAAGATTGTAGGGTAGCTACAAAAGATCGCCGCGGCCAAAGTATAAATACGGCCGGCGCATCCAATAAACGAGCATTCATCCAACGGCACTCGGCGTTTCACTACTTCCCTGCTCGACCCTACCTGCGCATCTACCACGACCTCCACATTGGTGACTTACGACGCTTCCGCATCGAGAACACGACGAATCCGCATATCTCGTAGCCTACGACCTCGGCCCCGGGCTATTCGCTCACTAGTTGCCTCTTCGTGGACGGTACTGTTTGCTCACAAGTACAAACTTGCCGCACAGTATCGATCCCGACGGCGCTAGCCGCGGTAGCACCCACGGCACGGTGCGGCTACCCATCGAGGGACTAGAACCTATGAGACATCGAACAAGCCCGTCAGACAAGCCCGTCAGACTGCCCGCTACGACCGACATTGTAAGCACGCACATTGTAGGTACACACTAAATTATATAGGTAGGGATTGCTAAGTAGGAACGCGTGAGAATGGCTAATGACAGTCCGCCGTTCGCAGGTATAGACATGAGTGCGCTGTCTGTACAGTCTAAGCTTACTGCATTCTGGCAAGAAATGCCGAGCGTATGGTTCGTACAATTTGAAGCTATAGTCGAACCGCTCAAGACTTCCGACGAACAAAAATATAGGTATGTCTTACAAAAGCTCAAAACCGACGAACTACGCCATGTTAGCGATATTCTTAAAAAGCCGCCCGAAAAAGGTAAATATACAGCATTGAAGGAACGGTTGATATCTGTGTACGAAAAGTCATCTGTTCAGAACTTTCAACAGCTCGTTAGTGGTTTAGAATTAGGCGATCAGAAGCCATCGCAGTTATTACGACAGATGCGTGAACTAGGCTCCGATTTAATTACCGAAGAGGGTATTAAAATTGAATGGATGAAACAGCTACCCGCGCAGGCTCGCGCGGTGCTGTCAGTCAATCGAGAATCATCGCTTAACGAACTCGCGGAAATGGCTGACAAGATGCTAGAATACACAAGTAATTCGACATTAGCTTCAATCGAGCAAAAACAGGTTACGCAAGACTCATTAGCAAAACAATTAGCTGAACTCACTCGCAAGGTCGAAGAAATGCAAACAAGTAGCCAGCGCTATCGCTCTCGCTCCAACTCACGACGGCGTGACATCAATCGGTCTCGCTCCCGCATGCGCTCTCGGCAGAGAGCGACCCGGGATGCGACCCACGGCGCGCCGACCACGACAAAATGTTGGTATCACGAGTCCTTTGGCGAGAAAGCAAAAAAATGTAGGTCTCCGTGTAGCGTTGGGAACAAAAAACCGGAAAACTAGATGCGACACCGACGGTGGCGGGAGTCGATGTCAGCAAAAATAGCCGCTTATGTATAGTAGACAAACAGGCAGGCGAAAAGTTTCTTATCGACACCGGTGCGGAAATATCTGTCTTAGCCGCACAGCGAAAGGTAAAAGAATGTTCAGAAGCCGAGTACAAGCTATATGCCGCGAACGGAACGCCTATAAGTACGTACGGCGAAAAATCAATATGTCTAAATCTAGGATTACGTAGAAACTTTCGCTGGACATTCATCATAGCCGACGTAAAAATGTCAATCATAGGAGCCGATTTCCTTAAACATTTCAAGCTATTAATAGATCTACATAATAAAAAACTCATCGACCGTGTCACAGATCTATCAGTAAGTACGGTAACTGTGAAGACGGACCAACAGGCAGTACACACCGTTACCGAAAGCCATGCGTACTACGACTTACTTAAGAGGTATCCAGACGCATTACGACCCATGTCATTCAAAAAACCTTCGAAACACGAGGTGGTACACCATATCGAAAGCACAGGCCCACCATTATTCTCCAAGGCGAGACCACTACCACCCGATAAGTATAAAGCTGCAAAAGAGGAGTTCGCCAAGATGATGGAGATGGGTATCTGCCAACCCTCTAAGAGCCCTTGGGCCAGTCCGCTTCACGTAGTCAAGAAAAAGGACGGCTCAATGCGCGTGTGTGGCGATTACCGCCGATTAAATTCAGTGACACTACCGGATCGCTACCCTATACCGCGTGTCATGGATTTCACGTATAAACTACACGGAATGACGGTATTCTCGAAACTCCACCTTAAGAGCGCCTACTATTGGATACCTATGGCAAATCCAGAGAAAATAGCAATAATTACACCGTTTGGTCTTTTTAAATTTCAATGCATGCCATTCGGACTACGAAATTCAAGTCAGACTTTTCAACGATTTATGCACGAAGTCTTACGAGGAATAGAAGGTGCGTTTCCATTTGTAGACGACATACTGTGCTTTTCTAGGAACGAGGAGGAACACCGGAAAGTACTTGAACAGGTTTTATCGCGATTAAACGAATACGGGTTGGCGCTAAACGTAAATAAGTGCGAATTCGGCCAACACGAAATCAACTTTCTTGGGTATAAAGTTACAAGCGAAGGAATAGCGCCGACTACGGTAAAAGTCGAAATTATCTCTAACTATAAAAAACCGGCGAATGTTCAAGAATTACGTAGGTTTCTGGGTATAATAAATTTTTATCGCGATTGCCTACCGCAACAAGCACAATTACAGCACGAGCTGAATAAATACTTACATAACTCGAAAAAAAACGACAAGACGCCCATCGAATGGACACCTAAAGCCGAAAGAGCATTTGAAGATTGCCGACAAAGCATCTTAAAAGCTACGATGATCTCACACCCCGTTCCGGGCGCACCGTTATGTATTATGTCAGACGCGTCGGATCGCGACATAGGCGCGGTACTACAACAGAGGATAGGCAGCGAGTGGAAACCCCTATCATTTTTCTCTAAAACGATCAGCGACACACAACGACGGTACAGCGTATATGATCGCGAATTATTAGCGATATACGCGGCCGTGAAACTATTTCGACGACTTATCGAAGGAAATGACGTCATCGTCTATACAGACCATAAACCGTTAGTAAACGCGCTCACGAAACTTCCTAGCGAAAACGACACTCCACGAAGGGAACGACAGTTGAGTTTCATCAGCCAGTTCTGCTCAGACATCGTATACCTGCAGGGCAACAAAAATACGGTTGCCGACTGGTTGTCTCGTATTGAAGCTATTTCCTACCCGACAACTATGGATTTTGCAAATCTACCCGTCGATCAAAAAAACTGTGTAGAACTCGAACAGTTAGCAAAGAAACCGAATTTACGTTTCTCACAGATCGCCTTACCAGGCACAAAGCAAACAATAGCATGCGAAATGTCAACGGGTACACCTCGCCCTTACCTACCGCCGACATATCGTTACGAAGCATATAAAGCACAACACGAATTATGTCATGCTGGTATTCGTACGACACGAAAACAGGTATCGTCAAAATATTTTTGGCCAAACGTGGACACGAAGTTGCATCGACTGTCAAAAGTCAAAAGTCAATCGACATACTAAGTCAGCACACCAACTTTTTCCACCCTCTCAACGTTTCGAACACATACACATCGACATAGTAGGACCACTGCCACAATCAGGTGACAATAGGTACGTCATTACCATGATTGATCGCTTCACGAAGTGGCCAGAAGCAGTTCCAGTACGCGACATTACCGCCGAAACTGTAGCAAAGGTGCTATACGAGACCTGGATCACGAGATTCGGATGTCCGCTACGCATTACAACAGACCAGGGACGTCAGTTCGAATCGCATCTTTTCAACTGCCTACTGAAACGATTCGGTATACAACACATAAGGACAACGCCTTATCACCCTCAAGCGAATGGCCAAGTCGAACGCCTGCATAGAACCCTAAAAGCAGCATTAATAGCTAGGGGTAACACGATCAGCTGGTCTAGCGACATACATACAGTGTTACTAGGCTTAAGGACTACATTACGCAGAGATAGCAAAATGAGTCCCTGCCTACTCACTTATGGAACGCAACTCAGGATTCCGTCCGATTTTATTCTGCCTACGGAACCAGTCACGAATGACGCCGACTATGTGAGAGAGCTAGTCACCGCAATGGCGAACATTTCGCCTACGTACGAAAATAAAATAAACCATAGTACTTTCGTTCATAAATATTTACGAACATGTTCTCATGTTTTTATAAGAAATGACACAGTAAAAAAACCACTGACGTCACCGTACGACGGACCATACGAGGTACTCGTGAAAAAAGAAAAGTATTTTAAAATCCAACTACCGCTACGAACAACGGTCATATCCATCGACAGGCTGAAACCAGCCTACGTACTCAACGAAAAAGCTACCGAAGATAAGACAACTACGGCTACAGCGTGTACAGGCATACGAACTCGCTCAGGCAGAGTTTCGAAACCACCTGTTCGATACGCACCGACTTAGCAATCGCATAGATACAATTTTATACCTAAATAATATGCCTGCATACACAGCTACATACTGTTTAACGCAAATCAAATCGCACATACATTTACATCACTGCTAAGTACCTCACTCGCTCATTCGAACATGCATTAGCATACTCACACACATTTTATACAAACAACAGCCCTCCACTCGTGCTTTCTTACCGGCCTTCCACAAGCGGATCTCACCGGCTTGGGAAATCAAGAGGCGAGTGGACGGCAGAAGATCCTCACCTAACACTCTGTCCGGCGGGTAGCACAAAATGACCGTACAAATGGGCACATATAAGGAAGCCAAGCTAGCACGAGCGCACCACTACATGTCGTCAGCTCAGCAAGGATGGACCTATCGGAAGTGAACGAGCAACTCAAGATAATTCAAGAATGGATGCAGCAGGGGTGAGCCACATCACACGCTAGAAGCTCTGCCTACCCTGCTACGCTATACGCCGTACGCCATACACACTACGCGCATTCACGCAGAACGCATCGCCGAAGCTCTGCCTACCCTACTACGCTATGCGCCATACGCGCAACGCGCGCATTCACACTAAGCGCATCATCGAATCACAAGCACTAGATACTACTTGCCAGCCAAAGGCAGCAGTATACTACACAACGAACACACGTGTTACGAGAAATACGCAGCTGTTAGCAATCGATACACATCGAGGCAAGGAGCGCACGACGACCGCATCGGCTGAAAGTCATCGACGTACTGCGAGTTCCAGCGACCGGCCCGGTGACGCTGCATTACGTCAGCACCCTCCCACCGTACATCGCTGCAAGCGCCTGCTCAGCTCAACGCCGCAAGCAACGCCTCAAGCGCACGAACTGAGTTTTAACTATGTATTATGGGTTAGGCGTCGCAGAAGGGGAAATATATTTTCTGTCGCGAAAGTTGTTTTCTTTCCCAGGGGGGGAGTATATGTAGGGTAGCTACAAAAGATCGCCGCGGCCAAAGTATAAATACGGCCGGCGCATCCAATAAACGAGCATTCATCCAACGGCACTCGGCGTTTCACTACTTCCCTGCTCGACCCTACCTGCGCATCTACCACGACCTCCACAAGATCTTTTCGAAAGCTGTGCTGACTGTAGTCGTTATCTCCATGGGCTCCTTATAGCTAAGTGAGTGTTTCATAATTTGACACTTACTAGACCTACTTACATAATTCTTAACGTCTAATTCTAAACCTGGCCAGTAGTACTTACTTCTAATGTTATTCACCATTCGTCGAACCCCTGCGTGTCCGCTTGATGGAAGTAAATGATAATCATTTAGTATAACTGTTTTTTCATCTTTATCGATAATTCTTTTAACTCCTCTAAGTATATGTATACGTGGACCGGTCCATTTGTCTCTACGTTTTATCTCATCACATAACTTTTTTATAAATAACGCGTTATCTTTTTCTTTAATTACACATATTTCTTTTATATTTATTTCTTCACAAAACTTGCTCAAAATATTCGCAAATACGGCTCGCGTAAAATGCGACTTATAATCGAGGTTTACGTAAATTGTTAGCTGACTCTCTACATATACAAAACATTCTTTTTCCTTTGTTATCATGTTATTTTTTCTCATTTTATCTATACTTTTCCCATTTTTCAACTGCATTTGAACAGAATCACTCGGTTCTCGCAATATTTCCACGATTTTTGGTTGATCAGACCTCAAACCTGTGGCTCTACTACGAATTTCCGACTTACTGTCCCTATCTCGTTTTAACTTGGCTTCTTCCTCTTGTTTCTTACTTTGGGCTCTAGTTGTTACCAATATTTTTTCACCGATTTGTTTGAGTTCATCAGAAGTTAATGTCACCCTACTTAAAGCGTCTGCTACGACATTTTCTTTACCTTTGATATAAACAATTTTAAAATCATACTCCTCTAATTTTAGTCTGAATTTTAATAATCTGCTTGATGGATCTTTTATACTGAACAAATATATTAATGGTTTGTGGTCTGTCATTATTGTAAATGTTCTTTTAAATAAATATGGACGAAAATACTTTACACTCCATACCACTGCCAATAATTCTTTTTGAATTGTGGGATAATTTAACTCTGCTTTATTTAGTGGTCTACTTGCATATGCTATCGGTTTCATGTTTTTGTTGCATAAAACTGATCCAACCGCCACTCCAGAAGCATCTGTTTGTAATATAAATTCATTTTCTACTGAAAAGTCTGGATATTGTAAAATCGGAGGAGTAGTTAACGCTCTTTTTAAAATTTCAAATGCATCATTACAATCTGAGCTCCATTTAAATTCTACATTTTTTCTACACAGTTTATTCAAAGGCAAAGTAATATCCGCAAAGCGCTGTATAAATTTACGATGATAGTTACACATGGCAACAAAACGACGAATCTCATCCGCGTTTTGCGGCATGGGGTAATTTTGTATAGCTCTGACCTTGTCTGGATCTGGCAAAACCCCTTCAGCTGTAACAACGTGACCAAGATACAGTAACTCTTTCTTACAAAATTCACATTTTTTTGGATTAACCTTTAAATTGACTTTTCTTAATCTTTCAAATACAGTGATTAGATTTTTGTTATGAGCTTCCAAATTACGGCCAAAAACTATTATACCATCCATATACACTATACATTGTTCGAAATTCAATCCTGACATGGCTATTGACATGATACGAGAGAATGCCCCTGGACTGATTTTAAGTCCCATCGGGAGTCTTTTCATCTGGTACTGACCAGTACTGGTTGTAAAAGATGTCACACCTCTACTGCTTGACTCAAGGTAAACCTGATAATAACTTTGGCTCAAATCTAAATGACTAAAATAAGTACATCCTGACAAAGAATCTAAAATCTCTGTTATATTAGGAAGCGGAAACTTGTCTTCCTGTATTTTTTCGTTTACTTTTCTATAATCGATAACTAATCTCCATTTTTTGTTCTCATTTTCTGACTTTTTTGGTACAAGAAGTATAGGACTATTCCATTCACTATTTGTGGGTTCAATTATGTCATCATTAATCATTTGTTTAATTTGTTTGTTAATTTCAGGCTTAAGCGCTTGTGGCAATCTATAAGGTTTCGAATAAATAGGACTGGTATTCGGTTTTATACTAATGGACTGACTCAAATGTTGGTAGTGCTAAGTTTGTCTCCTTCAAGGTGGAACACATCTGCGTATTTTGCACATATTTGTTCTATAGTTTTTGTTCGTCTGGTTCTAAATAATCTAGTTTTAGACTTTTTAAAAGAGTTTTAACCCTATTTGCATCAGTCTTTGTTTGGTTATACTGGCAAAAAATATAACTGTCTAATCTTTCTATTTCTAAATCTATATACGGTAACTCTATATGTTCATTTCCTATATTTAAAATTTTGATTGGTATCTTCCCGTCTTTCGATTGTACTATACATCCTGCCAAAAATAAATTTTCTGAGATTTGTTTTGGAACTACTAAGTATTCAGCTGGTGAGGTTAATTCCACATCAATAAAATGAATTGATTCACTTCTGAAAGGAATATGCATTTTTTTATTGGAATGGTTTCTCCTATAAATCTTTATTTTGCTCTCTCTGTTAACATGTTGCAAAGTTAGCTCATTATTTATCATATCTATGTTAGCATGGTATGCTCGTAGGAAATCTAACCCTATGATTCCGTCCGTTTCACACGGCATGTTATCGAATACATGAAACTTCCAATGGAACTTACTAGAAATACCGTAATATGATGCTTCTGTTTGTGACAAGTCGAGCGTTTGCAAATTTATGTCTGCTATTTCATTTGAATAAATATAACCACCTATACCTTTGATAACAGTTTCATTGTATTGTAATGTGATATACTGTGGCACTTTGTTTCTTTGTATGACTGATAAAATCGCGCCTGTATCTAATAAAAATGTATATTCTTCGTCTCCTACTGTGAATTTTATGCAATCTAGTCCTTGACAAGTTAATATTTTATGCTCGAAAAAACTGATCTTGATTACCAGATTGATTTTAGGTGTTTGTTTGATTTTGGTTGTTAGATTCACCGTTTTCATGTTGTTGTTCGTTGTAGTTCAATCTCTGTTGTGACCTTCCACGTCCTTCTCGAAAACCACGACTGCCTCGACCTCTATTACCAAAACTATTAGCCCTATTTCCATATGAGTTGGTACCCCTACTATAGGTGTTACTGGGATAATTACTTCGTCCGCGGCGGTTTCCTCGACTCGCAAAGACTGCCGAATAGAAAAACCAATTCCTCCCCCTCGACCCTTCCGAACATTCGGCGGCCGCGTGACCGATCTAAGTTTATATTCAGGTACGCTAGGAGCGAGTGCGTCCTGCCCGGGACGTAGCCAGGTTTCGTTAATGGCAATTATGTCTGGTTTATGCCTATCCATAGCGACCAAGAAATCATCCTGCCCGGTGCCCAGACTGCCTGGATTATAAAGCGCTAACTTGAGAAATTTTTATTTAACCATCATGATCATAACATCCAAACAGGAAATAATATTTACATATTAGTGTGAAAATAGTTTTTGTTCGTTGATCACCTGATACTTTTTCCATACATACTGAAAACATAAGTGCGATTGTATGTTTAAATGCGTAGATCCTAACTCCTCCACGGCAATCTAAATATAATAGTGTGCGTAGTATTTGCTTAAACATGCAGCTATCGTGGAATTAGACCACTAGAATATGTGTCAGCTGTACGAGATCTTTTATACGAAGCAGGCGGTTATTGTGACCTTTAATGTGATTATTGTAGGCGTTTACAAAAACATAACATGAAAAAAATGAATTCCTGAAAATAAAACAGTTACTATAAATGTCAGAAATTGCAAATAACAAAAAAACAAATGAGTTATACACTGTGAGTATTCCCGACTCACCCGTGTCAGCTGAGAGCTCAACATGAACGCGGCCATTAGTTCCACTACGAAGCCGTTCGATGCGCACGCATCTATCTCTTCGCAGATCGAAACATTGTTATTTTTTACGTCGAAGCGATTTATTACCATGCTTGAACCAAGAAGAAGTGTACCACACGATGGCAAACGGCTAAAATACTCAGCTTTATTACCAACCAAAACCGAGAGCTGGTAATAAACAAATGCTGCTTCTATACTATTACGAGCAGTCAACTGCATGCATATGGACAAAAACTGTGTGTGTTATATGAATAAGTATAAGTGTATCTCTGCTTTATGCCCAGCAAGTGCAACATAGTGACCCGCCTGTTATCCCAATTTTTGGTAATACAAATGACTAAACCCATTACGGAAAACCCTTGGAAACAGTTATTGCTGTTTTAAATCGCTGTTTTAAATTATTCTGTGTTCATATGCTTTGAGAACTGTTTGTGTATCATTATAATATGGCAATGTTTTATGTATGTATGTAAACTCTTTATTGCAAACTCTTACAGTCTAATACAAAAGATATTACATATATATGCAAAGGCGGACTTATCCCTGAAGGGATCTCTTCCAGTCTACCTTAGAGATGGCAAGAGAGAACCAGATGTGGTACGGGTTACAACACAATAATGTTTGCATTACCTACCTACCAATTTATGAAACAAAACAAAATAACCTATTCTACAATATACAATAAATAATACATATAAATATATATATATAAAATATATATGTGTATAATAAATAAATATATATATATACAATAAGTAAATATATGTTCAGACGTATTTACCTACGAGATAAAAATCATTAGCTATCAAGAGCAGATGGAAAACCCCAGAGTTTTTTTAGCGACTTCTGAAATGAAGCCAGGGAAGGAGCAGCCCTAATATGTTCAGGGAGCCGATTCCAGAGCCGTACACCTTGCACTGAAAATGATTTGGTGTATGTCTTCGTGGAGTGAGTGGGCATGAGAAGCGACAAACTGCGACTAGAACGAAGCCGTCCACCCGCCCCATCACAGAAAGAGAATTTCTCTTTAAGGTACCCCGGAGCGGTAGGATTGTTTAGGGTATTGTATAAGAGAGACAGGATATGAACATCCCTACGGAGTCTAATTGGGAGCCAATTTAGTTTGCCTCGATATGCCGAGACGTGGTCAAACTTGCGGAGGCCATACACATAGCGGATGCAGACGTTTTGGAGCCGCTCCAATTTGTTAAGGAGGTCTTCACTGCAGTCGAGGAAAGCGACGTCCGCATAGTCGAGATGCGGCAATAGGAGGGACTGAGCTAGCATCTTCTTGGTTTCGGTTGGAAGAAAATTCTGAAGACGTTTCAGTGAATGAAAAGTAGCAAAAATTTTACGACTGATCTCATTAACCTGAGGGGACCATGACAGTGTACGGTCAAAGATAACCCCAAGATTTTTGACGGTGGAGGAATAGGCGATTGTCTCACCGTCAAGGACCACACTGGGAAGAACAGAATTAGATAGTCTCGAGATGAAATAGTGACTACCAATGATGATTGCCTGAGACTTAGCAGCATTGACAATAAGCCCGTGACTCCTGGACCAGGCAGAGATGATACAAAGATCAGAGTTAATAGTGTTGATGGCACTGGAGAAGTCACAAAACGGCGCAGAAGCGTAGAGTTGTAAGTCGTCGGCGTACAGATGAAATTGAGATGAGAGAGACGAGGTAATACCGTTAATAAAAATCGAGAACAGGATGGGGGATAGCACCCCTCCCTGAGGAACACCTGCAGTCAGTGGAGACCAGTTAGAACGCCCTTCCTCGGTTCTGATAAGCTGCCTTCGCCCAACCAGATATGACCGAAACCAAGACAGTGCAGAAGGAGAAAGATTAAGATTGCCAAGCAGTGCCAGTAAAACATCAAAATCCACCATGTTGAACGCGCTACTAAAATCAAGGAGAACAAGGAGGGTGAGCTCCTTGTTCTCCATGTTCAAGCGGATGTCGTCGGTGACTTTAACTAAGGCTGATACTGTACTGTGGCCAGGTCGAAACCCAGACTGGAGAGGATAGAGTAGGCTGGATCGAAGCAAGTGAGAGGAAAGGCGCTGATGCACGAAGTGCTCAAGGATTTTGGAAAGGATCGGGAGGATAGAGATTGGGCGGTACTGTGCAAAGGACGTGGGGTTGGCTTTTTTGGGAAGCGGGATCACGTGAGCTAACTTCCAGGATGACGGGAAAACACCCGTTCTGAGTGAGCAGTTAAGGACGTCACGTAAGACAGGGGCAATTTCGAACTTAATGGGAGAGATCATTTGTAGGCTGATGCCATCATCCCCCACTGCCCGCGTCTTAATAGTGCCAAGGATCTTGATTATGGATGCAAAAGAAAACTCACCCAACTCCAGAGGGTCAGCGGAGCCAAAAGTCGGAGCCGTGGTGTTAATATGGCTGATGGTCTGCTGCTTTACGTTTGGGTACAGTCCACAGGGGGTACAGTGCTTACGTTTGGGTTTTAACCATTTTTGTTGACGTCAATCGTCCGATGTTATTTGGGTCACTTTGACATTGACTTCGAAATAAAGAGAATTTTTTACCAAGCTGGTATAGCAACAAGGATCAAAATATAGAGGTATAAAAAAGACATGCTCTCCTGTATTGAAAAATAAACCGTGTTCTTTAGCATAGAGAGCTCCATATAATATAATACTAGCTTGTTCTTCGTTGAACAGTTTATACATTCTTTGGCTATCTTAGTGCGACTCCAGTGATACGGCAGCTGCAACCCGATAACTTTAAACAAAAGGTGTTTTGGGTTCATCATTTCGTCAGAATTTTTATGCCGGCCATACGTACATATCAAGATGTACTCCTCGGAAGACCGCTTGGAGTTAGCGGCTGAAGTTTAGTTAGTTATAGATATGTATAAGGTATATTACTCTTTGCACGTCTATCGCTTCACCTTCTGTATCGGTTCCTTCACCCTCCGGTTGCCTGGAAGAAATTTCTCTATAGCAATAAGGCCGCCGGATTTTACACTACATCATGAACATTTGTTTTTGTTTAATGTTATGTTTTATGTTTTTTTTGTGTGCAATAAATTGTATTGAATTGTTTTAAAGCTTCAGGAGAAATACAACAAGCTTAGATGGATATAACCGAAAACAGAAGAAGAAAAAAAAACGGATCGATGCGGAAATTGAGGTAGCCAAACGTGCTTACGAAGATAAGAAGTACGAGCTGTTGATAATGTGCTCGCGCGAACGCTTTGTTGAAGATGTTGTAGAAATGGCGCTTCTGTAATTAAGTAAGTGTACAGTCTCTATTATTAATGTGTTTCAATTAGCCGTGACTGTTTTTTTGTCGGTGATGCATTTTGGTAGGCGGTAGTACGTGAAAAGTTTGGCGTTTTATTGTGATTGTGATTTTTGAGCATGCGCAGACATCATCATCGATGGCTTAAAAGACTTGTCATCTTCTTTGGAAAGGTTAGTCTGTGATAACCGGATAAAGTAATTAACCGGAGCAATTAACCGGATAAGTAATTAGCCGGATGTGATGTGATAAAGTAATTAACCAGAGCAAGTTGCTTCCAAGTTCAAGTGAATGCAAATATTAAAGAGCATCGAACCTCTGTGGCATGCCTAAAGTTGCAAGTACATACAAGTACATGAAAAGTAGCGTTTTTAATGTACACGTATGAAACATATGCCAATCGACAGAGAAAATAATTACAAACAACAAATACTGTTTGACAAAATGTCGTAAGTGATATACTTTCTGAGTAATTTCAGTTTGAAAATGTAAAATATAATTAAAAGAAAATCATCATTTAAACTGATTTAAAAGTCCATGGTCATCATTTTAAAGCATCCCGCTCCACGAATAGCATTAAATTGGATTCCTGTTATAGTAAAATAATAGGAAATGCAAAAAAAATGTACAATATGTTTTTGGTGAAATCCACGTCAATCAAAATCCAAAATCTACTCATTGATTACAAGCCTGGGTCATCCATCAAGAAAAATACCACGTTAATGCGGCGCGAAGGGTGCAGGGTGAAAGGAAGGCTTGAAAGGATTTTGTTTCATATTGATTTCACCTAAAACATATTTTACATATTTTTTTGCATATTATCCTATTATACGAGAATCCTTTTTTGCATTTAGTATTACGAGAATCCAATTTAATGCTAGTCGTGGCGCGGGATGCTTTAAAATGATGATAATGGACTTTTAAATCAGCTTAAACAATGATTTTCTTTAAATTATATTTTACATTTTCAAACTGATATTACTCAGAAAGTATATCACTTACGACATTTTGTCAATCAGTATTTGTTATTTGTAATTATTTGCTCTGTCGATTGGCATATGTTTCATACGTGTACAATAATTTAATTTTTATGTACTTGTATGTACTTGCAACTTTAGGCAAGCCAGGCTTCATACAAAAATGTTCGAACCCCTTTCAAACATACGGCACAGAATTATACCTACTGTCAAAAGTGTTTTTATAAATTGTAAAAAACAATATTTTGATTTCTAGTAATTGATAACCAATTGCTTAGAGATAACTGCATCAAGCATTGACAGAACAAGGGTTATGTTTGTAATTCTAATGTGACGACTAGTTTGTTTTTGTTTGTAATTCTAATGTGATGACTCACGGGCCTATAAATCACGCGTGTTCCATATAAGTAGTTCAGAGGAGCTTTTTCAGTCAATCTCAGCACTCCAGTGCTGACAGTCGAATCGTTTAAATATTAAAATGCGTTTCGAAATATTTCCTCCGAAATTTGCTCCACTTAGTTAGGCAGAATTTAAAAGACGAAGAAATCAGCCTGGTTACTTAAAAGCTGTCCAGTTCGAGCATTACCAGATTGTGACACAACCGGAGTTTGGACCCTCTGAACATTTTTCAAATAAGGAAAATGAAAAGAAGAACCGCTACTACGACATTCTCTGCTGCGACGAGACCCATGTGAAGACAACTCCTAAGAAAAATGACACCGATTACATCCATGCGAATATGTGGATAGTTTTGGAAACCCAAAGAAGTACGTGGCAGCGCAGGGACCTCTTAAACAAACTGTTGGACAATTCTGGCAATTAATTTAGGAAACAAACTCTCGCATTATTGTGATGCTAACAGAGGTCTGCGTTGCTGGAAAAGAGAAATGCGCTCCCTACTGGTGCACTTATGAAAGTGAACAACAAGCTTTAAAAACCGGGGAGTTTTTAATCAAGACAGTAAATGAAAGAAGAAGCATGGATATGTTGAGACAATTTTTGATGTACTTGCCACTGCTCTACCGGAGAAAGAAGACAAGTTAAGCATTATTTGTACTCGGACTGGCCAGACCAGGGAGTTCCTTCAGAGTGCGATTCGTTTATGGAACTGGTTTTGGAAGTAAACAAGGAACGACAGCAACTCCTGATGGAAGTGGCGGATGGACCAGCGCCTGGACCAATCGTCGTCCATTGCTGCGCGGGAGTAGGCAGACCTGGAATTTTCTGCGTTGTGGACTCATGTGTCCACCAATTAGCGAAAACTAGGACTGTTTCAGTCCCTGAAACTCTGATGAAAATACGCAAACAGCGATATTTCAGTCTTATGGTTCCGCAGCAGTACACTTATGTTCATACAGTAATAATACATGAGTTTAAAAGATTGTTTGAGAAGTGTCCTGATATTAGAGATTCATTTTGTGCATATTAATTATACTAATTAAGTAAAAAAACTAGATATAAGCGGTACAGTTTTTATTTTATGAATTGCATGTTTAGAAGCTGTTTAAATAAATGTGTTATGAGCGCTGCGAGCATTTTTTATTTAACCAGACCAGGCCGATTATTTTTCCCCAGAAATCTGCATAAGCTATTGTACTAATAAAGTTCATATGAGTTTAGTAGCTTCATTCTAGTTAGTAATTATAAGACATAAACAATAGTTGCATTACTTAATTAACCTGAGTAATTGGTTTAGGGAGTATCTCCTGGGCATAAAAAGCTTTAGCTAACTGATAGTTGATCGTTTTACGACGAATAATTGGATCGATAATTAAAGTACTTAACTGTAAACACCCAGATAACTGACGCAGTTAGCCATTCAAATTATAATAATGGCATGAACTGCTTGTGACCTTTTTTAAGGGTATAAAGACCTTCCCTAGTATAATGAACGTTAGTTTAAGAAACGCTCCGAGGGTGAACACTCCATCAAGTTGAGCCCGGTTTAGTTCGAAACTTTTTACGCAGTACAAGTGAATAGTTAATGTGCACAATTATTTTTTCCTAACAGATAATACTGCCCCAAAATGGCGTCCTGCATCCCGGCTATGAGTGGCAGTGACTTCCTGCGTTTCATGAATGAACCAAATTTCCAAGCTCGCATTATAGAAGAATACAACTCAATATTCTCGATGCGGGGAGAAGAAATACGCCACAGATCAGAAGAGAAGGAGGAGTTGGAGAACAAAGGCTGCCTTCCTTCACCGTTGCACAAAGCTCAGCAATCATAAAGCGATTCTCGGTGCAAACTTCGTCGACGGCTATGACGTCAAACGAAAGTTCCTTTACACCGGAAATCCGCGGAAAGAAGACTGTGATAAATTTTTGCAAGTCGCATTCGATCACAAAGTCAAAATTATCGTGATTTCATGTCGGTTTACTGCTAACAGCTTTCAATATTGGTCACCCAAAGAAGGCTGTATTTGGTGTACAAAAAATGTACAGTTAAAACTTTGGAAATTAAAGTTCTATCATATTGCAGTATAACGTAGTTGAGTCTCAGTGACCAAGCAAGGAAAGAACGTAAAATTTTTCACTGTCAATATACCGCTTGGCCAAGGGCTAAATTTGCACACCAGCCAGACTCCTTTATAGATTTTTATCGCTGTGTTGACGATATAAATGTTACGTTACAAAAACGTGTGGCTGATAAAAAAATCGCTCCTATCATAGTGCACTGTGTCGACGATGTTGATAGTTCTGACTTATTTTGCGTGTTTGATATTTGCGTCAGTCAATATGAAGCAACGAGACTGCTGTCATTGCCAAATATTGTTGAAAAAATTCGACAGCCAAAACATGGGTCTATGAACCGTTCAGATCTTTACGAGTTGTTTTATAAATTATTTAAGGCCTACCTTGACGAAAATTTAGCGATCGGGCCCTACGTGTAAGTTTTGTTTTTTACATTAGTAATTATTGACTTGCGCTAATTAGGTCGTAAGGTTTCAGAGATATACTGCAAAATGTTCGTAAGACAAAGATATACAATTGTTATAAATATAGGGTTTGAAATTTTTTTCGATGTGATTTGATATAAAAATTGCCACTAGATTATAAGTCTCAATTATTCTAAATTTTTGATGTTGTACGCCACTCAATTGCTTTTAATAGTATGTATAACCTTTAGTTAAGTATGTACCTAGATAGATTTAAATAATTGTAGAGTTTAATATTTTAATGACTGTTCATTTGCTGTGTAAAAGGAAAAATTTGTTAGTTATTTAGTGCCTAAAAAAACTGTCATCCAATCCAAGCGCTTAGGTATA
Source organism: Aproaerema taeniolella (assembly GCA_949987775.1). Taxonomy (NCBI): domain Eukaryota; kingdom Metazoa; phylum Arthropoda; class Insecta; order Lepidoptera; family Gelechiidae; genus Aproaerema; species Aproaerema taeniolella. Next base: position 28,009,014 of record OX465243.1, read on the forward strand.
GTATTTGAAATAAGAATTACCATTATTATTTGCTCGAAATATAATGATGCGCATACCATTCTTCTGTTTTGAGGATCAGTTGACACTGAAAGAAAAAATTACTTGATTCGAAAAAAATGTTTTCTTCCAAATTTCACTCCTGCGTTTGGAAAAAAACCAACTGTTAAGAAAATAGTGTATACTTTCGTCTTCATACTGCAACTAGTATGGATAAGTTTACTACAGCGCAACCTGGTGCGCAACAGTAGTGTCAAATTTTTTGCTTACTAGGAAACGTCGCCAACTCGAAACTTAGGGAGTTTGAAAAATTATGGGGTTATTTTTCTGGTCATTGATCAGTAGTTTTGTTCATAATTGAAAAAGCTATTAGATTTTTAAACTTTTACAGCATGTATTCAGAAGTAACAACTAATAAATTGTCCATTTGAAACGTCATAAAATTCATAATACATGGTTTTCAGTTTCTTATTAACAACATAGACCGGCTCGAACCAATTGGCTAACAATTGCCTGTAATGGATCCACTCGAATCACGGCCGTATTTATCATCGCAATCTATCACGTCTATGCATTCAAAGTGACAGTAACAAGCCAAATTATAACCTCCGACCGATCCACTTCAATTGATTGTTTTGCTCGCATCGATTGACCGCTAACTAGGGTTACCTTTACACGGTTTAAACCTACCATGGACATGTATTTAACAGTGATAAGAATCTCGTGCCCTAACTGGACGAAACGAAAGGGGTAAGCCGCACTTATAATTATAATTACTGGCGCTTTTATTGCTTCTGGCTTTACCTGACAGGATAGCATTTAATCACAACCAGCCCTGTACCGTCGAACAATTGAAATAAATTGACGCTTTGATTGGAAACCACTTCAAATAGTGTTATAAAACGCCGCAATGCAGTTCGAAATTGAATCGCAGTCATCTTCCTCACAAGCGACAGCCTGTAAGCAAAATAACCATGTTCATAGACGGGAAATATCATTACATCTGCCAAGCCCCAAACGAGTAAAGGGGCTATCAAACAGAAACCCTGGGAAAAATGATCACCAACAGCTGCTTGGACCACAGAAGGAAGACCACGTGCATACACGGGGCCATTACCAAGATCTCGGCCGTCACCACAAAATTGGAATACTATGACCTCAAGCTGTGGTTCAAGAAGTTGGAAGACAAGTCTTCGAGGCCAAACTCCAACTCGTATTTTGGGATGCTGCTCAACTTGGGCGATTAAAAATGTAAGTAGAATTTTGTGAGTGTGTTTTTTGTCCAGGTGACAGCCCTACGGCCTTAAAAATTCAGCGTTGGGTTTTAATTATGTTTTTAAAATTGCCTTTCGTGAACTAAATGTCACCTGCAATGTCCCTTAGACGCCGCCGTGCGTGTTATAAAGGTCCAAAAAAGTGATACAGGGGAAGAAGAGGTCCAAAAGTTGAAATTTTGTGTAACGTAACCGCTTTTACTGGTAGGCTAGACAGGGTAAATGAAGCTCGCTCTGTTGTTATGTAATAAAATAGTAACTCCCTTTTCTTTTTGTTTCAGGTCAACAAAACCTAATTATAGTTTAAACATAGATTTTATTGTAATGAATAGTTAACGGTAAACTATATTGTAGGTAATTATAGTTTAAACATAAGCTTTATTGTAATGGATAATTGATAAGAATATAATAAATTGTGTGTATACTATTTACTTTGTGTTATTTGCAAGCATAGTCCTGAGATTTAACTTGCCGTCAGCCCTTCGTCAGCGTAGTCTTCCAAGCTACTTAGATCATAAGTGACGAAGGTTTATAGCAAGTTATTTATAAAAGAATTTACCTCATGTTTACCCAGAAACGTTTTGATGCGCAAGCTATAAAACAAACCTCAGACTCTATTGTCTATTTTCTAGTGCGAAGTATACCACTAATTCCCATAATGGTATACTTTTGACTACTATACCAAATAGTCAATATGGTCACTAATTCAAGCGGAAAGCCACTACTTCGATTTAAGAGCGCACACACTGATTCACGCATAGCCGTTTAGGAGCAGTAAGGAATTTAAGTCAAAAATCGATGTCTCGTGGTATTTTTTTTTAAATACAATACAAAGACGTAAAAAAAAAATACTGACGTTACACATGTAGTCCTTGAACAGATGTTTCACTTTTTTTTTTCAACTTTCCCTGGCCAGTCATAAATGAGAAGTAAGCTTTACAAAATGCTCAATATTCGGAAATTGAGGGATCTAATCGCCTTAATAACCACCTCGCGTGGATGCAAATGGTTGTATAAAAATTGTTTACATTACGTATTCATTTAAAACGGGTGTACTATTGTTAAGTGTTTGGGTAAGGTCCTTTTCCAAGAAAACTGCTTATTTCCATTTTTAATGATGTATTTTCTGCGGAGGACACTCGCGTCGTTTTATGGCTGATTTTCAAGAGAGAGTTGCCACATTACAAAAATACAATTATAATTTATGATAATCTAAGTGGCGTTCACATATTTGTTTATGTATTAAACATACTCCCGGGGGAGAAAATAAAATTTACTAAGATATAATGGTTACACTAAATCAAATGAAGCTTACAAACAAGTGTGCCTTATTTTATGTTTTAACTAAAACCTATTTATTTATTTTAATATTAATGACAATATAGTTAGATTGCTTAATTAAATAAAACTCTACATATTATTTTGCAGGTTTTAAAACATTTAAAATATTTAAATTACTGTTTAATGATTTTAACTAAATAAACTTGTGGTGAGTTGAAATTAAAGCACAGTATCTATGTACATAAGATTGAAAGTAACTTAAGACTATGTAAGCCTAAATACATCTCTTGGCATCGTTACACAGTAACACATCTCTTGGCATCGTTACACAGTAACACATCGTTTGACGTCCTACGAGATTGTACTTAAATAGAAACTTAACTAATTAATTATAAATAGGTAAAAGCGAAACCTTGTTAACAGCGACAGTTTTTTCGCTCTTGTTAGGCAATTTTAATCTAACAACGCGGACTTGGTTGTCCTTACCAAGAAACGCTTCTACTACAATGGCTAGCGGCCAATCTAGAGGAGATGAGTCCTCTCTAAGTAAAACTAACTGACCTTTCTCTATGTTCGGTACAGGAGACCGCCACTTGGGTCTACTTTGAAGTTGGTTTAAGTATGAAGTTTTCCATACTTTCCAAAAACTGTGCACAAATTGAGTGCATTGATGCCAGAATTTTAATCTGGATGTTGGAATGAGGGTAGCATCCGGCTCTGGTATAGCTGTGATAGGTCTACCTACTAAAAAGTGAGCCGGAGTCAAGCAAGAAAAACTGTCTCCGTCCCTGGTTAAGGGAGCTAGAGGGCGCGAATTTAAGATACCTTCTACTTGAACAATAACCGTCTGAAATTCTTCGTAAGTGAGTATTGACTTTCCAATTACTCTACGAAAATGGTGCTTTGCGCTTTTCACGCCAGCTTCCCATAATCCTCCCCAAGTTGGAGAATAAGCTGGAATATAACTAAATTCAATAGCCTTTTGACTTGTGAAACTGATTATTTTATTTTTATTTATACTATCATGATGCATTCTATATAAGGCGTTTAAATTGCTGTTGCAGCCCTTGAAAGTAGTAGCGTTATCGCAATCAATTTTTGAAGGTAATCCCCTGCGCGAAATAAATCTCTTAAGAGCCGCTAAAAAGGCTTCACTCGTCATGTCCGAAACTAACTCCATATGTATCGCTTTGGTAACAAAGCACATAAATAAAGCTACATAGCCTTTCGAAATTATTGGCTTCCTAATACGTGCCTGTTTGATTTCAAACGGACCGCAATAGTCTATGCCAGTGACATGAAATGGTGGTGTAGGAGTGACTCTGTCGCGAGGCAAGGAACCCATTAATTGTTCCGACGCTACACTTTTTAATTTGAAACATTTAACACATTTGTGCAATATCTTTTTTACCTCTCTGATTCCACCAACAATCCAAAATTTTAGAGACAAATTCGAAAAAGTTAATTTGGGACTTGCATGTAAAAGATCAAGATGTTCCCTGTTTATAATAGAACCAGTAATGCGACAGTTCTTTGGCAATAAAATTGGGTGGCGTTGGCTAAAAGGAATGTTCGCATTATCAATTCTACCGCCCACTCGTAAAACGCCGTTTCCGTCAACAAATGGCGACAAAGAGGCTAAAGAACCTTGAACAGGCTTCTTATTTTTTAAATTATACAACTCTTTTTGAAAATGATTCCTTTGTACATAAATTATTATTTTCTCCATTGCATGGCGATGCTCAGGTACAGTCAGGTAAACAGTTTTCGAATTATTGTTTGAGTTTAACTTGTTTTTACAATTGGAATAAAATCTGTAAATATAGGCAATAATGCGCTGCAGTTTAGAAATGCTTGAAATTTTTTCAAAAACAGGTAATTTACTCTGTGGATCTGAAGTGAAACATCCTACAACAGGCTCAACTGGTTCATGAATTGATGTTGAATCTTCAGGCAAAACAACAGGCTCAATCTTGTAGTCAAGATCTTGTAAGAATGATGGTCCCTGCCACCACATAATATTATTACAATGCAAGGACTTCGGATCAACGCCTCGAGACAGGCAGTCAGCAGGGTTGTTCACACCTGATACATGATACCATGATTGACTGTCAACTAAACTGTTTATTGCCCGCACTCTATTTTTAACAAAATTTTCTAACTTACCATGCTTCGCTTGTATCCATGCAAGAGTAACCATGGAATCAGTGTACAGAATGACATTATCAATTTTTAAAATATTTTTAACTTTAGAAATTAATTGACCAAGCAATAGTGCACTACTCAGCTCTAACTTCGGTATGGTGAGCTTCTGCTTAAGAGGCGCAACACGTGACTTAGCACACACTAAATTGACATAAACCTTATTTCCATGACAAGCCCGAACATAAACACACCCCCCGAAGGCATGCTGAGAGGCATCACAGAATCCGATTAATTGCACAGAGTCAGCACTGTTAATATTCAATTTTCTAACAATGTGTATAGGTTCCAAGTCACAAATATTAGTGTAAAATTGCATCCAGTCTTTCAAAATATCGTTTGGTAATTTATCATCCCAATTAAGCCCACGTTGCCACAATGTTTGCATGAAAAGCTTTGCTCTTACAATGATAGGCGCAATTATGCCTAACGGATCAAATAAACTGCCAATAAATGATAACACTGACCTTTTAGTCCAACAAATGTTTTCAAACGGCCTTACACAACAAACCTTAAAGTTATCATGTTTTATATCATAATAAATACCCAGTGCCTTGAGGAATGCATGCTCACTAGACATTTCTTTTTCCTCAAAATGTTGCTTTTCTATTGGAATGCCAGATAAAATGTCAGGATGATTGGCTGCCCATTTGTGTAGTTCAAAACCTCCCTTGGTTAGTAAATTAATAACTTGATCTCTTACCTGAATGGCTTCTGAGACACTCATAGCACCTGCTAAAATATCATCTACGTACGTACTTCTGTTTAGCACATCAGCTGCAAGGGGGTACTCAACAATGAACCGGTCAGCCAACTCCTTCAGGCATCTAGTTGCGAGGTAGCTGGAGCTTTTCATCCCATAGGAGACGGTCTGGAGCTGTAAACATTTAATATCCTCATTAGGACTTGTTTTCCACAAAATGTTTTGTAAGATTTTGTGTGAGTCATTTAATACAATTTGTCTAAACATGGCTTTTATATCTGTCATAAAAACATATTCAAAGGACCTAAAACGGACAAGAATATCAAAGAGATCCTTCTGAGATAATTTCCCATTGTATAGAAAATCATTTATAGAAGCTATAGCATTCGTCCTAGCACTCCCATCAAAAACAACCCTTATTTTAGTTGTCTTCTAAAATTTTTTTTTATTTAAATTTTTTTTATATATTTTTTTAGCAACAAAAGTATTGTTAGGAATAATTTCGAGCTGGTGCTAACGAGCAGGTCGCGTGACGATTGTGTATAATTTTGATGTCATTTTCGGAATTAACACCCCCAAAAACCTATAACGACACATGAAATGTCAATATGTTACAACTTGGCTTTCGACCTTGCCTCACTTTTAGCGTGGAACTTTGTATGGCAGTTGTTTTGGATTAGACTGAACTTCGTCGTAAATGCTTAAATGCTCCTGAAATATTTAACATTTTTTTTTCATTTTTAAAATTAATTTTTCGCAAACGGACTACTGAATCGAAAAACTTTCGTAGTAAACCCCCTCTATCTTTTAAAAAACTATCCTATGACATCTCACTCGATGATATCGGCGAGAAAAAAAAACCATCGCCCTTTCACATGTATGGGAAACACCCGAAAAAATTTTTTTTACAAAATTTTATTTTTTCTATTTGTCGGCGCAATTAATATGTATGAACATGCCAAATTGCAGCTCTGTAGTACCAAAGATCTAATATTAGTAAATATATTCTTATTAATCCCAACAATGTTTGGCACTTGGTCTACCATTTCTCGTAAACTTGAAGGGCCATGTATATGCTACCTCTGTGAATTTTTTCACATTTTTAGAAACAATCGTTTAGCTGGTAGAGGGGGGGGGGACACTTGTGTTTGACAAAAATTTTCACTTTAAAAATTTATGATTCGCAAACAGAGTGCTAAATCGAAAAACGTTCCTAGTAAACCCCTTCTATCTTTTAAAAAGCTATTCTATGACACCCCACTCGATGATATTGGCGAGAAAAAAAAAAATCATCGTCCTTTCACGTCTATGGGAGACACCCGAAAAAATTTTTTTTCTAAGGTTTTACTCTACAGTTCTGTCGGCGTGATTAATATGTATAACCATGCCAAATTTCAGCTCTATAATACCAAGGGTTTCTTAGGAAACCCGCGGACAGACGGACAGACGGACAGACGGACATGGCGAAACTATAAGGGTTTGTAGATTACTACGGGACCCTAAAAATGGAACGAATTTTAGTAGATAGTTTTTTATTGAAAAAGTTACAACTCAAAAGTATTTGGCGTTAATGATCGACGCATATTATCTACTTTTTGCGGTTCCGTACAGCAACATACTCGTTCAGGGTTTTAGCCGTAGTCTGAACAGACTTTTGCAGCTTTTCCAGAAGCTCCCTTTCTTTAATCTTGTCTTCTTCCGCTTGGTCTTTCCAAGTTGAGCCTTGAGAGTTCGAGGGACAAGGTGCTGGACCGTGTGCTGAGGTAATAGTCACGTACGGATTAGAACCACAGCTACTCACAAATGACATTGATGATGATGAACTCGATTTGGAGAGCTGGGAGTACGAATGTTTAGAGAGATTTAATTTTTGGAGGACTTTCTCCAAGCTCGAACCTTTTTGCGGAGGCGTCTTCTTGTTAGTTAATGTTTTCCGCTCGGCCATTGTCTTAGGCGTTTCTGAAATAAAATCTTCATTTAGATATCACTGGAATAAATCGGCCCTATGCCTTGGACGCAGGAAACGGATAAGTTTTAGCGTTTTTCGATTTTATTTACCTTATCAATAAAGCAGCTTCTTTATTTTATCTCGTAAAGCAGTACCGCGGTTTAGACATAAACGTTCTCGGCTCGAAAGTAAACAGGACTGGCAAGCAATCTCGACACACTGACGTTTTAATAGGACTACAATCAATCGAAGAAGATTTTGTCAATTGAAAGCCATTATCTCAAGTATCCCAGGAATATCTATATAAAGGTGTTGATTGAAATGTATCATAAGGCCATTCAATGCAGTTCTAGGCCGCTGTGGTTGTGTTTTCTGATTCTAAAAGCACAGTCAGATCAATCATGTTAATGAAGCACCTTTGCTTGTTCCCCTGTTCATGGAACCAGTACCCTTCGGATTTTATGGGGTTGGTTATTCACAACGAAGCTTTAGAGCACTACCGGAAAAATAATACCATCGAAGGAACCAGAATTTGTGTTGATGACACAGTTGCCGTGCTTCGGATACACAACAGGCAGATATGGATGAAGGACGAAAAAGACAACCGCAAGAGACCATGCAGATCTTATTACACAGGACTCTTCATGCCATGTATAAGAACCTCCGCAAAGTGAGTACAAACTTTTTTGTCTTTCTCCTGTCGATCACCAAAAATAAAACTGGAGTGTAACAACTTTTTTATTGTTACAGAAAAAATCCCTGCTGCTACTATATCTAGAATAAGCCTTATAATGTAGGATAGTACTGTTTCGTTCAAAAGTTAGCATAATTAATCGTAAATAATATTAGCGGACATTTTGTAATAAAACGTTTATTAAAGACTTTGGTATTGATTTTTTTTAACTTCTAATTGATCTCTGAGCAATCTTGAGCCAACCTAAATATTAGCTAATCAAGATATAAGCATTACTCACCGTATCGACAGGTGTGGAACACTTTTTTTAAAAATATAGTGAGATTCATTGAAGAAAGCGGAAGTGTCACGTGTGAATCGTCAAAACAGAGCTTTTAACAATAAGTTGCTGTGTAGAGCAGCACGAAACTTATTCGGTAGAAGTTGAAGAGACACTGATATCTCGGGGTTCAACCCTCAAGTTTATATGAAACCCTTTTGGAATATTAACGTTTACAACTCTAGTTATAGTTATACAAAAACACTTAGGTCGAATAGTATGTTACTAGAAAGCCTAAAGCCTTAAGTTATGACATAACAATAGACTTAATTGCTCAACAACGAGAAAAATAAAATTGTTCAATTATCCTTGTAACAAAATTGGGCAAGTCTGGCGTGTCTGGCAAATATTGTTACTAGAGTAACTGAAAGCCCATTACGCCACAATTAGTACAGGTGTGTTAGCTACTGTGAGATTCGGGGATTAAAGTTCCACAGATAATAAAACTGCCATTAAACAAATCTCTGTTTGGTGACTGGTCTGTTTTAATATCTAAAGAATACAACATATTGACTTGTAAGACATCAGGCAACGAGAACGTTTGATATACAAGCCTATTTTGTGGTTTAGATTTCCTAAGAGGTTCTGTTGAGTACATAAAAGAAGAAAATTACGGAATTCGAATAGTTTATTTCTAAAGACGCTTTACATGGTTTTTAGTTCTACAGTTACTTTTTGGGGGCAAGATAGTGTAGCTGGAATAGAATCCCAGTACTTGTTTCTCAATTCGTGGAAGTTGGTGCTGTTGAGCTGCGTAATCAGCCGGGTGTACTCGCTGAAGTTTTGGATGCTCTGGTTCACTTGGCAAACTCCTTTCCCGAATTTGAAGCAGGTTGTCGGTACGGTGCCGAAGCCCATGTAAGTCGTCTGATAAGTCAGCGTGCAGCAGGGAAGGTTCGATTTGACGCACTGGAAAACAACACAACATGTTACACATACTCCAGACAATTGAACATCTAAAATTAATACTTTTTTTTTTTTTTTTTGAATGACTACGCTGTTGGCCTCTGATGGCCTTGACAGCTTCACCGAGACAGCTTCACTGGGTTCGCTAATGGTAGACAAGCTGGTTGTTTTTTTGGCTTGTCAATTTTTGGACTGCTGATGATGCGGTATGGCTCTGCAGTGACTGCAGCAGTCACTGCGATGATAATCAGGAGAACGTTCATGATTGCAGTCATACTTCTGGACGTCGTCTGTGGAAAACGATAATAATTAGAATAAAACAAGTCCACAGTCTTTAGAGTTCACGAATAAAATTAATCGGCTTACATCAGCTGGTAAAAGATTTTCTCCTGTTCGAGACTCACATCATTCCCTTTTGAGATCCTGAAGGTTTATGAATTCCCAAAGCTACCATGGGCCTTATATAGCAGTTTTTCCAAGGGGTGGAGAAATCAGCATTCATTGTATTTGTTTAGTTCTCGGTAAAAATAATCCAAACGTAAAACCAAACAAAAAGTAATAAATAAATTTAGGGAAATGTCAACATGTTGATTTGTTTTAGTTCAACTACGATGAGTATTCATTTATGCATTGTTATTATTTTTTTATGAATTCCAAAATTTGCTGACAAACGTCGCCCCCATTTTTCGGTAATTCAGTGGGTCTGTTTTACAGATGCCAAATCGAATGGACACAGCATCTTCGTTTTCAGCTTTTGGCTTTAAATTGGAACTGGCAGGTTGACGGTCATCGAAATTCTAGCGGAAGAAATGATTATCTGATCTGGGTGATTATGTCGTAGATGTCAGGGTCGCATGACTTTGCTTACGCAGTAGATTGCTACCCCTACAAAAAAAAACAGTCTTCCTATGATAAATATTCCTTAAAAGTGTCCCTATACAATCCTAAAGAAAGCTCAAATATTGCTACGTAAGGGTCTTGTGGCTAAGGTGGTCTGCCCATAGGCAAATGTGGTCTATTGTACGACGAGTATCAAATTTTGTGAATAACAACTGCTGGAGAAATATAATGTGGCAAAGAATTATAAAAGAAATCCAATAAGCAACAAGCACCTAGTAACTTATCCGGTTATAAGTTTCAAAGTGCTCATTCATTTACATCAAAACAAGCATTATGTGTTCACAGCTATCTTCGAAGGCTTGAACAACCAGAAATGGAGATTGATCTGCTGGGTTTTCTATCAGCAAACAAAGTTGATCAGGTTTACTTTCTTTTGAGAGTTATAAGTTGCTGATGTCTCATATAGTTAGAGCATTCAAATTCTAAATCGCGATATGTACCCGGGAAAAGATAGAGTAGATCTACCTATATCTAAGAAATGCCGAGTTAAGTTATAAGTTACTCTATTTTTTTATCATGGGGAAGTTAGTCATATAGATGATCTGTGTCTAATTATTCATTATTTGATAAGTACCTTATTAGATTGTTCTCACACAGTTATAGACAGGGTGTAGGGCGTTTATTAAAATCAGAAAGAATATTCCAGAGACAAAAATTAATTGCAAAAATCTTGTACGTTAAATAACAATTTTAATTACAGCAAAGTAAAATCAGAGAGTAAGCTCTATTGCTACACAAAGACAACAATAAGGACACTACTGCTGGTTAACTACTTAACCTACCACATATAAGACTCTCAAAAATAAAATTTCATTTTACGATTTATCAAAAATTACAAATCACTCTGTTCTTATTTCTAACATACACACACGTACTAAATCTAACATATTTCTTAAAGATCTTAGATTCCAATTAAACATCATCTTCATAAATGGTAAATAGACGAGATTTCCTCTTCACATGGTTTTTAGTTCTATGGTTATTTTTTGGGGACAAGCCAGTGTAGCTGGAATAGAATCCCAGTACTTGTTCCTCAATTCGCGGAAGTTGGTGCTGTTCAGCTGCGTAATCAGCCGGGTGTACTCGCTGAAGTTTTGGATGCTCTGGTTCACTTGGCAAACTCCTTTCCCGAATTTGAAGCAGGTTGTCGGTACGGTGCCGAAGCCCATGTAAGTCTCCTCGTAAGTCAGCGTGCAGCAGGGCAGGTTAGACTTGATGCACTGGAAAACAACACACCATGTTACACATACTCCAGACAATTGAACATCTGAAATTAATCGTAGCTTCAGTAAATATACTCACTGGCTTTCCCAGTGGGAGGCAACTTGGTACTGTCTTGTCTACTGGCTTTGCAACTGTCTTGTTTACTGGCTCTGCAACTGTATTTTCTGCTGGCTTTTCTACTGTCTTGTCTACTGGCCTGCGAGTTATTATTGGGCCTGCCCACCTTGGCCTTGCGTGTACTGCAACAGCCATCATCGCGGGGATCAGGATAGTAAAGATGATTGTCACCATTTTTCTGGGTTTCATCTGTGGAAAACAACAGCGATTAGCACGAGACAAAGTAAAAGCTTGTCTTTAAAGCTCACAGATAAAATAAATCAACTTACGTTTAATGGCAGATGATTTTTTCCAGAACAAGATTCGCCACATTCCCTTTCGGACTCTGAAAGGATAATGATTCCCCAAAGCCGATGCGAGCTTTATATAGCAGTTTTCCTCCTTAATGAGATTCATTGTTAACGAGGGATGACAAAATCAGCATTCATTTTTTAGGAAATAATAATTGAAGCGTGTATTCGAACAAAAAAATCATAAATATTCCGATGTTTCCTGAAATTTCGATTTGTTTTATTTCCACTTCGATGGGTATTCATTCATGGATTGGCGTTTTGTTCTTAAAGGTGACATTTCCATAAACCGTCATTATTCATTATCATTTAAAAATTAAAAATTTTAAAATTTTAAATTTTAAAAATTCGATTCAATACTTAATTTTCACACTGATATAGATAGTCTGTCCCTATCAAGCTCCATTAAAACCAACCCCGAGAGTTGTAAAAATCTAATTCCAGATATCAATAACAGCTTTAAAATAATAACGCAAAACATTCGTAGCATATCAGCAAATATAGCGGGTTTTATGACACTCCAATCAAGGATAAACATTGAGTATGACATTATTGTCTTAACGGAATGTTGGCTGCCACTAAATCCCTACATTCCCTTCATGGAAGATTATTCTCATTACCATTCAAACTCCTCAATTAACCAAAATGATGGTGTAGTTATTTACGTCAAGAATACAATAAATAACATTAAAGTAACAGTACCAACTCTTAGTTACGCCAGTTGTATGATGGTAACTGTGGGGCAAGAAATATGCATAATCGGAGTTTATAGACCACCTCAGACAAAAGATGTGTCAAATTTTCTTCTCAGTCTAGATACTTTCTTACCACAATGCTCTGGTTTTAAAAACGTTATTATTATAGGAGATATTAACTTAGATATAAGAGGACTAAACCTTTCGCACCACTCCTCTGATTACTTGAATCTCTTAGCAAGCCATGGATTTCTTCCAGCCCATACCTTGCCAACTCATGAAAGGCTTGCCTTGACCACGTTATCATTAAAAACTTATTGAAAGCAACTACAATAGTCCTCAAATCCTCGGTTACTGATCATGATGCTGTTTCTCTGGCCTTGTGTAAAGCTAAGAACTATAACCAAATTAAAAATTTAACTAAAATTAACCACAAAAACCTGAAACTAGATTTGGAGAAAATAAACTTTTCACCTATTTATGATTACAGCGATCCTTATCATGCCTTACAGTATTTTATAAATTCCTTACAACGGGTCATACGGGCAAACACGATTTTTTATACTGTACCACACAGATTGAGGATTATTAAGCCATGGATTACACCTGGTTTATTACGATGTATGCGAAATAGGGACAGAATGTCTAAACAGTTTAAATTAGCGCCGAATAATGATATTCTTAGCTTCTTGATTACCTTTAAAAGGTATCGAAATTTTTGCAATCATCTTTTAAAAAAAGCTAGATATCAGTATTATAGAAATGAATTAAAAAAGTCATCTAAGAATCCAAAAAAGTTGTGGGATACTATTAAACATGTCACGCACACAAAAAAAGTCAAAAGTCAGGCGCTCGATCTCCTTAATGTTAACACAGATCCTGTAAAATCTGTGAACGAAGTTAATAATTTTTTTGTTAACATAGGCAAAGGCCTGGCTAACAAATTCCGTGATACAACTACCAATACCAACTCTAGTTTTCCCAACCGAACATCTTTAAACTCGTTTGTTTTATTCCAAACGGATGAACACGAAGTTGAGCTAATTATCGAGTCCTTGCGCAATGGCTGTGCGCCTGGTATAGATGGTATTTCATCTGGTTTCCTTAAAGCATACAAGTTGCAATTAATACCACCTCTGACTTTTATACTGAACTTGTGTTTATCTTTGGGAACTTTTCCCGACATTCTCAAAAAGGCCCTTGTTCATGCAATTCATAAGTCTGGCGCAAAAGACCATGTCACGAATTACCGTCCCATTTCAATCCTACCTTCAATATCGGAAATCTTGGAGCGCATTATGAATAAACGTTTGATAAAGTATCTTTGTCAAATCAACAATATGGTTTTCGGGCAGGTAGATCTACAAATGATGCAGTTCATGATCTTGTTCAGCATATTGTTGGAGCAATGGATAGTAGGAAAAAATGTGCTGCAATTTTCCTGGACCTTGCAAAGGCGTTTGATACAGTCTCTATCCCGAGACTGTTGTTAAAACTTGAGGAGATAGGAGTGCGAGGTACACAGTTAAAGTTGTTTCATAGTTACCTGGAGAATAGAAGACAGTGTGTCAAAATTGGTGATTACATTAGCGAAGAATTCCGGATTAAATGCGGTGTTCCCCAAGGAAGCATCCTTGGACCAACGCTGTTTTTGATATATGTAAACGGTATGTCTAATTTAGAAATTCCAAACGGTAAGCTTAGCGCTTTTGCTGATGACACAGCTCTTCTATTTACTGGAGATACGTGGGAGGAAACGTTTTATTTTGCACAGACAGGTTTCAACATGGTAACGGATTGGTTAGCACTGAATACTTTGTCTCTTAATGTTGACAAGACCAAATTAATGACTTTCTCTATTCAGTTACCTGGGCAGCCACAAACAAATGGTCTGGATATTGTTGCCCATGAACATGACACTGACCAACACCATCAATGCCAGTGTCCCAAGCTATCAAAGACTAACTCTCATAAATATCTTGGTGTCATGATAGACAATAGCCTTACTTTTATGTCTCATATCAACATGATAACAGCTAGAGTAAGGAAGCTTATTTTTGTATTTAAACACCTCAGATATTTAGCGGATGTAAAAACCATAAAAATGGTCTATTTTGCATTATGTCAATCGCTGATTAGCGACTGTATCCTTAGTTGGGGCGGAGCAGCAAAAACAGACCTAATTAGACTAGAGCGTGCCCAAAGAGCAGTTTTAAAAGTAGGTTACTCCAAACCTTATCGTTTTCCAACCAGGGAACTATACAATCTGTGTGAGGTACTTTCTGTCCGACAGCTGTTCATTCTCCAGGTCCTACTGAGGCAGCACACATCACTACCTACTGCTTTGCCGAACCAGCGCCCAAATCGTATCTTTATTATTCCCCCAACTCGTACATTTAAAACATCTTTTGCGGGAAGATTCTACTGTTTCTTGGGTAAATTCCTGGTAACAAACAAAATTTTGTCTATCGGCTCAAAAAACCTTTTTGAAGCAAAAAACTCCATAATAAATTGGCTTTTAAAACTAGATTACAATGAAACTGAGAAACTCATACATCCTGTAATTTGATTCCGCAAATATCCCTCCGGTAATAAGACGGTAAATATCCCTCCTGGTATAATGTCCCACTTATTAAATTAATAAAAGAAAAATACAAGTATCTTACAAAATTCAAAATTTATGGTAATAAAGCAGATAGTAACACCTTTAAACTGCTCCGTGACAGAGTAAAATTAGTAGAAACCAATTGTTACAGAAGTTATTTAAATAAAATAGAAAAGTCTATAACCAAGAACCCCAAAATGTTTTGGTCATATATTAAGAGTAAAAGAGGTAGCAGTTCGTACCCGGCAACGATGTCATACAAGGGTCAGTCTAGTGATGAAGGTAATCAGATCAGTGAGTATTTTTCTTCATATTTTTATTCAACTTTTCTAGAACCAGATCCTGGGTCATCGACTCCACCTGATCAAAGTGACTTACCGACGCCCTTTAATTTATCCTCAGTCAATGTTAGTGCGAATGATGTGTTTGAACACTTGAAGCGACTAGACGTTAATAAATCAGCAGGCCCCGATAGTATACCAGCTATATTGTTAATAAATTGTGCGAAAGAACTTTCAGGCCCAATTAGTATTTTGTTTGGTCGATCTCTGAGAGAAGGTATAATGCCCACCCTGTGGAAGTCAGCATTAATCACTCCCATTCATAAAAAAGGTTCGAAACAAAATGTAGAAAATTTTAGGCCTATTTCTAAATTATGTTTACTAGCAAAAGTTTTAGAGCGACTTGTCTTTAACCAACTTTATGATACAATCAAATCCGTTTTTATTCCGCAACAACATGGTTTTCTCAGGGGTAGATCAACGGTGTCTAACTTGGTTGTTTTTAATGATTACCTTACAAGCAAAATGGACAGTGGATTTCAAGTGGACACCATCTACACTGACTATAGTAAGGCGTTTGACCGCATAGATCATAATATTCTACTTTCTAAATTAGCCGCTTTAGGTATTCACGGTGACCTGTATAGATGGTTCTCATCCTATGTTGAGAATAGGTCTCAAGCGGTTGCAATAAATGGGTTCACTTCTTCCTGGGTAAACGTCCCGTCAGGAGTCCCGCAAGGGTTCTTATTGGGGCCTTTGTTATTTGTAATTTTTATAAATGATATCAATTCATGTTTCCGTAATTCAGAATTTGTCCTGTTCGCTGATGATATGAAGGTATATAAAGCTGTGAATTCATTATCTGACGCTCTTCAACTGCAAGAGGATCTTGAAAGATTGGACCATTACTGTGAGCGTAATAAATTGGACCTAAATGTATCTAAATGTTTCTACATAAACTTCTCGCGTAAAAAGAAAATAGTAGATTTCAATTACAAATTAAAAGATCAGAGGATTGACAAAGTCACTAGTGTCAGAGACTTGGGAGTTTTACACGACAGTAAATTAATATTTGATCAGCACATCGATGCTATCGTTGATAAGGCGTACAGCAGTGCGATTCTCTAAGCGCAAACATCGTTACAGCCTTGATCGCAGCGGCTGTTACAGCGGTGAATACACGTTTCGTATTCTACTTCATAACATTTTCAACGCTGCCGACACTAGCGCCGCACGGCTGCAGACGGCGTGATATGGAATCACTTATTTGACATTTCTTAAAGGAAATCGGTATTCTCTAAGCAAAACAGCCTCCACTTCAGCCACAGCCTCGGCGTACGCCTACGATTTTTAATGTCAAACTCAAAAGCTTCTATTTCGTGGCTGTTGGCAAGGCTTTTTAATTTATTTTAGTGGAATTCGAAGTGCTAATATCGGATTAAATTATAAATATGTAAGTACACACCTTTTTATTTATATTGTGAACCTAAAACTTGGTAAATTACTTAAAAAGTTGTGGCCTATAAACAGAAGTTATGTTAATATTTTTATTTAATTAATGTGTTAAATTTAAAACTTATTATATTTCAGATCGATGATTGTGACCTTAATATATTACATGGAGATGCTACATTCAGTGACACCACACACGACAGTTTTGTTTTTAATAACACAGCCATAAAACATTACCTAGAACAATTACTTAAACAGCAGAGGAGAGAGTATGTTTGTTTGGTTTGGAAAATATTTAACAGTGTTAATCTCGAGCCTAGTTCACCAGAGGATTACTACAATTCACTGCACGCCACAACAATAAAGTGTCGAAAGGACAATTGGAATTTTGAAGGGCAGTGCAGATGCCTTCTAGTCCACAAAGATCTACAATATGACCCAGATATGGTGTCTAAAATAGCCGTTGCTTACTGTGTGTTGCATAATATGTGTAATCGTGCTGGATTACCAATCTTGGAATTATTCAATAACTTACAAGAAAAAGAAAATCCCATCCATCATATTGGAACAAACCCATTATGCTTTAATTTGATTGTTTTTTTCTGTTCTAGTTAATAATGTGTGTTTTTCGTTAAAAAAATGCTGGATTAGCATTGAAATTTTTTTGGGTCAGTGAAAATAAATAAAGAACATCAAACTAAATTGCTTTTATTTTTTGCCTTCTAAAATTAAGTACTTAATTACAATTATTTTCTCTTAATTAATTATATTTATTTAATTTAGGACATATACCTACCTACAGTCGTAATATTGCAAACATAATATTTTAAGAAATATAGATACTCGTATTAAAAGACCTGAAGGTTCTTAGTTTAACAGAAAAAATGTAGTATAAATTCCAAAAAATCGAGCAGTCTCAAATAAAATAGTAACAAACCTTAGTTTCTGAGAAATGTTAATACAATAACCTTGATTTTACGAGTTTTTAAAAGTATTAATTGAAAATTGGAATCAATGTCACTTAATATTTTATTATATAGGGACTCGTCTGAAAAAAGTGCAATATACTATAATTTTTACGGGCAAATTATTAATAATTATAATGCTCAAGCTCATGTAGGCCCATACTAGGAGAACTTTGCTCTTTGTGTGACATGGATAAACACAAACAAGAACCAGGACATTAAGCTAAAGTCATCATTAGTATTGAATCTGGAACCACTGTACTAATAAACAGGTCAACATAGTACAGCAGATTGTAGAATGGCTTCAACTATCTGTTGTGCGACGTTGCCTACTGCGTTTGTGAAGTTCTCTAGCGCTTCCGCCATCATGCGGTAGCCCTGCGCACACGTTTCTTGCGACCGTGCAATGGCAAGCTCCGCATCGGCACGGCATTTTCAACGGCGATAAATCGTTTTGTTAAGCTCGCCATTTCGGAGCAGCCGGCGTTGCGATGGCGGAGACGGTCGCAGCAGACGTCGCCGGGCCGCAGACATTCCTCCCTGGGTACGCGCGCCTCGAAGCACGCGGCGTCGCTGCGGGGACCCACCACTTGCTCTGTGACAGCAATGAGCGGCGCCCGCGCTGGGTCGGTGTCTCCACTAATATGGGGCGCCGCGCACTTCCACCGCCCCTTGCTCCGTCCGTGCGAGCTGTAAATTCAACGGCAGTTAGTTATAGTAAAACATTACTATTAGTAAAACCATTAATATGATTATTAACCACTAGCTTTCCGTCCGCAGCTCCGCCTGCGTGGTCTACAGGTTATATCGTGCCCAATTGTGGGATAAAATGTAGCCTATGTCCTTTCCCAGGCTCTAATCTCTAATTGCACCAAATTTCATCAAAATCGGTTTAGTAGTTTAGGCGTGAAAGACGGAGAGACAGACAGATAAACAGAGTTACTTTCGCATTTATAATATTAGTAAGGATTAATTATTTTATACAGTAATATCTTTTATGTCTTTAGTAAAGAATTTAACATGTAGGTAAGTACATAACTACTGGGAATGGATTAATAGAAAGGTGCCTATCACCAGTAGCAAAGGTTAGGCCACCAGCGATAATTATAATTCGTTGTTCTAGCTCTGTGAGCTCCACCACCTCAGCATCGACCCCACCACCTGTCCTCTGCCATGTTGGCCTTCCTTTTAACTGTAGCCTTTTTATCTTTCCAATACTACACACAACGAAAAAAAGATCTTACTTCACTGAACTAGATACAAACGTCTTAACACAAAATTAAAAGTTATATACTTAAATATGTGCAATGTGCATTACATACCTTTGCCCACTGCTTCCAATCTTTAACACACCCGTTGCCATCACTATTCAATACTAGAGCGACTTATGCCTATCCATTTCGCATCCGGGTCCTAGCATTGGCTGTACAGACATGGCCAGTGGCAAGATATGATCTCGTCTCCATCAGCCCAATCAATTTTTTGACTTGAGCTATTGAGCTGTGGATGGTCCTGCATTACGAGCCACTGAAAATAAAGTTGATATTTATAAATTAGTACCACCCAAAAACCTATTAAGTAATTGACTTGATAAATTGAATAAACTCACTGATTTTATTGACGAAAATATAAATAATTAGTAGGTAATACTTCTTATTAGATTCAAAATACACTTCGCGAAGTGTTCACTGTGTGATAGTCACAAAGGGTATAGACGTAAAATGATGATGGAAGATTGTAGAATGCGTAAAAATTTCAAGTGGCTGGCGTGGGTTGAACCACAGTCCCACACTTAAGCATTCTTGGAACGGAGAGTTTTTTTTCATCATTATTGTATTTGTTTACCAACAACTATGTAACTTCGACCGCAAACGCAAGCACAAAGTTAGGTTATGTTTTTTTTTTAATCTGTATCGTTGTGCCTTTATTTTAAAGTAGTAAATTATTGATATTATACATTCAAGCAATTACTACATATCTCTTAATATAAAATGTGTACTTAATGTATTTTTTAATACGAGGAAATAGCCAAAATCTACTAGTCGAGAAATTATAGACTGTAAAAATAAGATTCGTCACCGCTCTACCACAGCCTTGCCAACAGCCGTGAGTTCCCGCAGCCGAGAGATCGACGACGAGCAAGTAGAGCTTAGAGAATACCTAACAAAACGCCCGTGCGCGCAGCGAACGATGTTACGGCTGCGACAGCCGTGGTCACAGCGATGAGCGCAGCTTTAAAGTGTTGCTTAGAGAAATGCATAGCAGGGCATTGGGATTTGTCATTCGCTCCTCTAAAGACTTCCGAAATATGAAAACCATAAAAATTATTTTCTGTGCATATGTACGAAGTCACTTAGAGTATGCGTCTGAAATTTGGAATCCCTGTTATGACAAATATTCTAAAAACATAGAAAAAATACAAAAAAAGTTTACAAGGTTCCTAACATTTAAATTTAATCTACCTAAGCGTGACTATTTACAACGGTGTACTAGTTTTCATTTATTACCTTTATATAAACGTAGACATATTGCTGACATTAGTTTCCTAGCCAAAATTGCCCAGAGTATCGTTGATAGCTCATTACTGCTCAGCAAAATTAACATCCAAATCCCAACACGCACACTGAGAAAAAAGGTACTACTACATGTTCCTCTATCTCGCACACAGTACAGACGAAATAGCTTTCTTTTACGTAGCATGAACTCATTTAACCAACTAAATGACGACAGTAGATTTGACTTATTTTCTGGTAGCATATGTGGCATGAAGAATGCGCTCGCAGCCGACTTTAATTTGAATCCTTGTTGATCAATTTGTGAAAGTACTGAGTTGTTCAAATCTGTCTTCTTATTTATTAACGTATAGTATATGAACCTAGTATTTATTTTCTTTCAATATGTGGAAGCTTGTTATTAGCTCCTAGTTATTTAATTAAGTTTCTGTGTTGTAAACGTTGCTGTAAGCTCCCCAAATATAATAAAATAAAATAAAATAAAATAAAGTATAATCACACACAACACGCACACACCCTCAAACACACAACACGCACACACCCTCAAACACGCAATGGGCGTACACCTTCACTCACACTCACCACACTCACAGTCAATACAAAAAAATTTTTTATTATTGTAATATTCTTTTTTGATAGCTCCACTTTTGTATCCTTCTCTACTGTTTGTTAATGGGAACACTGCCCATCCTCACAGCACAGGAACCTTGAGTTCCTAGTGTGAGCATTGGCGACCGTTACAACATAAATTGTATATGTTATGTTAATGTTGAGCTATTTTTACTGAATAAAATTTATCTTATCTTATCTTATCTTATCACACGAGGTCGATTTGATCCCAAGCTCTAAAAACAGCTCTCATAATTGAAACTAACAAACTAACACTAAAATTTTGAGCTTTTTTGGATTGATGTAGATTGTAGTGGATTGTTTGTAAAAACCATCTCCATGTCTTGATAATCACTAACACGCTGCTAAACACTACTCTACTAATTCATAAATTATTCCTTATAATCTAATTTTTAGTCTAATACTATCCTTCTATTCACAATCTTATTAAGCATAAGAATGTACACCTAAAAAAACCAAAACACAGACAAGTAGATTTAAAGTTGGAAAAGAAGTGACAGATCAGTAGGGTATTATTGGGCATTCTAATTCACTTTTTTCAAAAACCAGTTCACTTCACTCCGTTTGCTCCACTTCGTTCCGCACTCCGTTTCGTGAACTGGTGTTTTAAAAAAAGTTAATTAGAAAGCCCAATAATACAATTATGAAGTGAACTTAATTTGTCAACATTTACCTCATCAAATGATAGCAAACACGGTTCTATACAGCAGTACAAAGGTTCTACGCAGTAATTACGGATAAAAATATATGGGGTGGGATCTTTTACAATGTGTGTCTATATATATATACAGTTGTGGTTTCATAATATTCTCATTCAATATCAAGCGTCTCCTTCAATTTGAAGATAATGAAATTTGTGAAACAACCATTAAATTTACAAGTCGAGAAAATTTGTCCTGATCTTAAAACCCATACATACCGTCACGGGAAACTCTTACCAAATACTATTCGTTGTATAATTTGTGGTCCATCCAACTGTGGAAAGACTAATCTGATGGTAGGACTTCTTTTACATAGAAACGGATTGCGATACAGAAACGTTTACCTATACGCTAAAACTCTCCATCAATCTAAGTACGTTTTTTTGGAAAATGTCTTATATCAGGTACCAGACGTTACATTTGCAAAATATGGAGAAAATGAACACGTCATTAGTCTCCGGAAAGCAAAACCAGATTCCATCATAATATTTGATGATGTGGCTTGTGAAAATCAAAATAATATTAGAGACTTCTTTGCAATGGGAAGACATCGAAATGTTGATTGTTTTTATCTAAATCAAACCTACAGTAAGGTGCCGAAACAACTTATAAGAGACAATGCAAATTTAATTATACTATTTAAACAGGATGAAACAAATATGAAACATGTCTATAATGAACATGTAACAACGGACATGTCATGGACTGAATTTCGAGACATGTGTTCGAAAATATGGAGTGACCCTTACAATTACTTGGTAATAGACAAGAACTCTGAAAAAAATAAAGGTTGCTATAGAAAAAAATTTGATACGTTTATAGTTTTTGATTAACAAATAGTATTTAAACACATTTAAAATGTAATTTGTCTCATTATTATAAAGTTCACATTGAAACCTTACACGCTCATTTATAATGGAAACCAACTTGAAAAGAAAAGTCGCTGATGCAGCAGAGGCTATCAAGAAAAAAGTTAGCAAAATCAGAAACATAGAAATGGACAATGAAAGAGCTTTAAAAACCATTTTTAAACCGATCTCCGACCCTTTAAATAAAATTGTTCAACAGAAGAGAAGGATCATAAATAAGCCTCCTCTTGTAAACAATAACGATCGTGAAAATGATAAAAATTCTGAAAAAAGTTATAGCAACACTGAAAGTGAGAGGGAGGAAGAAGAAGAGGAAGGAGAGGAGGAAGAAGAGGAAGATGAGGATTTTAAAATTAACAATTTTAAAAATTATGAAAGTTTTAATACTAGCAATGAGTCGTATAAATCAGTTATTGATACAACTGCTTCTCAAAATGTATCTAACTGGTCATTGTCTCCTGAACGTTTTAAAGATGTTCCTTATGGTATTAGGAATGATCGAGGAAAACTCAAGATGGGTGCAACTAATGTTTATATTGCTGAAAACAATAGTTTTATAGTAATAGCAGGTCGTAAATATAAAATAACTCCTGGATTATCAGAATTGCTCATGAAAAAGCAACCCGACTTATCGTTAGTCACACAAGAGGACAAGTCATATTACAAAATGATGTTATTAGACACAAATGCACATAGACGAGGATATGATGCCAAAAAACCTATTAACAGTAATAAAGGTTCCAAATATAATTTTATTATAAAACCGTTATTTAAACAACAACGTAATTATTCTGTAAGTACAGGCAGCAGTACTAAAGGCAAAGGTTTATCGTTGCTAAAAAAATGGAAAAAGAATACAGATTATGTATACTGGGATGATCCTAATGAATTGGTGGAAAGACTCAAACTTTTGATTGCTTCTCATGATGCTGGTAACACTGGAGTTGAAAATGAAATTATATCTATCTTAGAGGAGTTGAAAGAGGGAGGTATAATTACATAATAAGTTTGTGTTGTCTTCACATTTTTTCATTTAAGTTGAAATTCTCGCATATAATAGTCGTTTAAAATGAATGTGGATAAATTCGGTCATAATGTACATAAAAGGTTACGATTATCAGATATCTTTAATTTTTCTAATAAAAAAATGTTAACAACCGAAGATGGAGATTTTGATTTACAGTTGAAACGATTGAAAGGCGTAAAATATCCTTCTTCACCTGATGATGCTGTAAATAAAGAATATGTTGATACAGTTTATAATAAGTTGTGTAGTGAAAAAAGAGTGGAAGAATTAATTGAAACAGCTATAAAACGTTTGCTACTTGACTTCAAGACTCAGTTATTACATGAATTTTACACAAAAGAGGCTATAGATGAAATTTTGAAACTAAAAAATGGAAAAACAAAAAATCGTTAATGAAATTCATAAAGCAGCAAGAAGAAATTTTGACAGAAGACATGTTATACTTAAAGGGATTGATGATTTATGGCAAGCAGATTTAATAGATTTCCGAAATTTGAAACAGTTCAATAAAGGATTTAAATTCATCTTAGTCGTTATTGACTGTTTTTCAAAATTTGTGTGGACTGTACCAATTAAAACAAAAAATAAATTAGATGTAATGTTTGCATTTAAACATGTGCTTTCTACATCTAAAAGATGTCCTCATAATTTACAAACTGATATGGGAACAGAATTTTATAATGAAAGTTTCAAAAAAATTATGGATTTCCATAAAATTAACCATTACTCTACATATTCTATTAAAAAAGCTTCTATTGTTGAAAGAGTTATCAGAACAATAAAGTCTTGGCTTTTTAGGTATTTTAATTTACATGGTAGTTACAGATGGTTGGGAGAACCTCTCAATGTAGTTGTGAAGACTTACAATAACAGCAAACATCGCAGTACACAATTCAAACCCAAAGATGTTAATAAATTAAAAGAAAAATTGGTCTTGCAAAATTTAAATTGCATGCAAAGAAACAAAAATGTTATTAAAAAAGTTAAATTTAATTCCGGTGATTATGTAAGAATAAGCAAACATAAAAGTTGTTTTGACAAAGGCTATACTCCTAATTGGTCCACAGAATTATTTCAAGTGGGAAGTGTTAATAATACATCTCCCATAACGTATAATATTGTAGACCTTAAGAAACAACCTATATTAGGGTCTTTTTATGAACAAGAACTGCAAAAGACAGCATATCCAAATGTTTACTTAATAGAAAAAGTACTAAGAAAAAAGAAAAATAAACTCTTCGTGAAATGGTTAGGCCTTCCTACTACTGAAAATAGTTGGATTGATATAAAGGAAGTACTATAGATAATGTTATCATATATTTGATAGTAATGAAAGGAGAAGGACTTATTAATAGTTTAATCAATAATTTACCTTTTGAGTTACATTTACCTGGATATAACTATTGTGGTCCGGGCACAAAATTAAAAAAACGATTATTAAGAGGAGACAAAGGTGTCAACGGGTTAGACGAAGCTTGTAAGCACCACGATATTGCTTATTCTAATTACTCAGATCTAGACAATCGTCATAAAGCTGACTTAGAATTATTGAAGATGAGCAAGCAAAGACTCAAATCAAAAGATGCAGGAAAAGGTGAAAGGCTTGCTTCCTGGTTAGTAGGGAAAGCTATGAAAGCTAAAGTGAAATCAGGTGCTGGATCCAAAACTTTTAAAGCTATTATTTCTAAAATACGTTCTGATCTGAAAAAACGAAAGCCAAGTAACAATAAGTCTGCAATTAAATATGCGTACGGTGCTGCAAAGAAACTACTTAAAGAAAATAAAGTCAGGTTGCCTCGTGTTATACCTTTACCTAAAACCGGAGGCATCCTTCCCTTGATCCCAATTTTTGCTGGGCTATCTGCTTTAGGAGCCTTAGCTGGAGGTGCTGCTGGTATTGCGAAAACTGTAAATGATTACAAAACAGCCCAACAAAGTTTACGAGAAACTGAGCGACATAATAGAGCTATGGAATCAATGTCAATAGGAAAAGGTTTATATGTTAAACCTTATAAGAAAGGGGCTGGATTATACATAACAAATTCAAAAAACTGAAGAAAAGGCTACCAAGGAGAGCTCTTACAAATTATGATATTTTAGAGAATGCTAGAGATATACCATTTTTTAGAGGTGTTTTTATGAGAGACACATTACCGAAAAAGCCTAAAAAGAATGAGTGTGGTATTATTAATCTAGACGAGTCTACTAGCGAAGGAACCCATTGGGTAGCCTATGTGAAATATAATGATTATTGCGAATATTTTGATAGTTTTGGTGATTTGAAGCCGCCGCTCGAGTTCTTAGAATATCTCAAGTGTTTTAATATATTTTATAATTATACAAAACATCAAACGTATAATACAGTAAACTGTGGTCATCTTTGTCTAAAGTTTTTAAGAGATTTTTGGAAAAATAAAGAAACCTTATAAAATACTGGAACTGTTTTTTAATTCCATCATTTGCAATATGTCTTTCACATTGTCAATAACCGGTAACCAACCGACATTATCAACTATTTACTCACCTCCTTTAGAATTACAAGGTCAATATGAGTGTGCTTTATTACATTTTTGCACATTTAATTCATTTCCCAATATTGATAGCAACAATAACAAGTTTTATTATGGTAATAACGAAGTGATAGAGATACCCGAAGGAACTTACGAACTTCAAGATATCGAGGAATTTTTAAAAAGTAATGTAAAGGATACATCTTTTGACATGTTATGTAATAATAATACTTTGAAACTATCGATCTTTTGTACGAAAGACATTGATTTCAGTAAACCTAATGCTCTGGGTAATTTGCTAGGTTTTGAGAAAAAAGTTCTTAAAGCGAATATATTGCACACATCACAGCTACCAGTCAACATTTTGTCTACAACAGTCGTACGAATCGAATGTGATATTGTGAGTGGATCATTTATTAACGGGAAACCGAGCCATATAATTCACGAGTTTGCTCCTAACGTGCCGCCTGGTTACAGAGTTGTTGAAATACCAAAAAATATTATTTACTATCCAGTGAACCAGAAAAATATTAGTTGCATTAACATAAGGATATTAGACGCTAACAATAACTTGGTTAATCTGCGTGGTGAAGAAGTTCAACTATATATCCAATTTAGAAGAAATGATTGATTACAATAATAAATACTTGCCACCGCAACTCAGAAACCCCAGTACGGTTTGTGCTATCCAAAAGAAAACATCAAAAACGAAGCATAAGTTAACTAAAGAAAACAGGAAATTTCTTCAATTACTAGGTCTACTAAAATGAACATATTAAATCTTACTAGCACACCTAACTATGATAACTCAATTGAAGGTATCGAGTTTCATTCATACAAACCGTATGTTACTAGTTTTAACAGAAATGATGAAATTCGGATTGCAATCAATCAGCAGGATTTATATGTTTTACCATCAGCCAGCACTCTTTATTTAGAAGGTATTGTTAGAGTTGTTAAAGGTGATACACAGAAGAGTCTTGATACTGTACATTTTACTAACAATCCGTTAATGTATCTTTTTCAAGATATACGATACGAATTGAATGGGATTGAAATTGATAAAATTAAAAATGCAGGTATTACTACAACTTTGAAATCCATTCTGTCAATGAACGATAGCGAGTCTCGGATGTCTAAAGCATGGGGGTGGAATATAGAGGGTAACAAAAATATTCACCATGGAAACTTTTCAGCATCTATTCCGCTAAGTAACATACTAGGATTCGCTGAAGATTATAAGAAAGTAATAATAAACTGTAAGCATGAACTTATTCTTCTACGCAGTAACACCAACTTAAATGCTCTGAAACTTAACACCGGTGAAGTAGTGAGTGATATTGTTATGAATAAAATTGTATGGCGAGTTCCACATGTCAAGGTGTCTGATAAGGAAAAAGTCAATTTACTGCGCTTGTTGGATAAAGATCGCCCAATTCAACTAGCCTTTAGAAATTGGGATTTATATGAGTATCCTTTATTACCTAAAACAACAAAGCATACTTGGTCTATTAAAACATCTTCTCAAATTGAAAAGCCACGGTTTGTAGTCTTAGCATTGCAAACTAACCGGAAAAATAATGCAAGTGCTGATATGTCAAGATTTGATCACTGTTACTTACGAGATGTAAAGGTGTATCTAAATTCTACATACTTTCCGTACGAAAGTCTTGACATTAGTTTTGTAGGAGACAGAATTGCATTATTATATGAACAGTATGCGAGATTTCAGCAGTCGTACTACGGTCGTGAAAGAGTAGAACCGCTTCTAACGGTACAACAATTTAAAGATATAGCACCTCTATTTGTAATTGACTGCTCCAGGCAAAACGATAACATAAAAACAGGACCTGTTGTCAACGTGCGCATTGAAATAGAGTGTGATACTGAAATTCCTGATCAAACTTCTGCATATTGTCTTATTTTTAACGATTGCTTGATAGAATACAAACCTTTGAGCAGTATAGTTAAAAAGATATCATGAATGCAATAATTGTGGATGTACAAGGTTTTAAAAACTTAAAAAATGAATTCATTATTAAAGAATGTGCTATTGCCACTGAAGAACACACTCAAGTATTTTTAATAAAACCTCCATATCCATATGTCAAATTAACAAAAGAAGAAAAGAAACGTGTGTTGTGGTTAGAAAAGAACCGTGGTATTTATTGGAGTGAAGGATACATCGACTTTAGGGAATTTGAAAGAGTGATAAAACCTCATTTACAAAACAAAAATATTATTGTTAAAGGAGAAGAAAAAATAAAATGGATAAAATGTATATGCGAAAATTGTAACATAATCGATATAGGTAGTAAAGGCTGTCCTAATATTGCAAGTCTTCATAATAAGTACTGCAAAGATATTACAAAATTTAATTGTATAATTCATTTAAAAGAATGTTCTTTAAAAAATGTATTATGTATTAAAAAGTGGTATGAAGATAATAATATAGATCAATTTAATTTTTTTAACTAGTTTTTATTTTTAAGTTTAATAAATTACGTACTTATAAAACAATAGCCTTTTATTTATTTTAACTCATCTTAACAAAACTACTCTTAATAGTTACATAACGTCAAAATGCATATTTTATTGTATTTACTATCATTTGATACGATGAAACAATAAAAAAGTATAATTATTCCTAAGTAGATACTATTTATTTACAATCTAAACAATTTTAATAACTTAAGAAATTACAAATAGTAGAACTAACTTAATACTATAGAGGCTGCAACAGAGGTTGTTTCCTGTAGCACTGCAGTTTCTGGAAAAGAGAAAATAAGATTTTAATTAACTTGTACTATGAGGTTCGAAACGGACAACACAAAATCAAAATATATTTATATACTTACCAGCTTATAGTCCAAACTCCGATCGCTCTCCCAACTCCTTGCACACGTGATAAAGCAGCTGCACCAACTGTCTGAGCACCGGATCGTCTTCATCGTGCACGATGTAATTGCTCTTCAAAATTGTACGGCAAATTTTCTCATCGTCTTCAAATTGAGATAACTCCACCTTAACTCCAAAACGTGGAGTCTTATCGTCTCGATACACGCACAAGAAGGATGTGAGATCGACTTTTTCACTCATGTTTAAAGCTATGCACTGCTTTGCTTGAAGAACTAAACGTAAATGAACAACACAATAGATAAAACGGAGTCATGTAATATAACACCTCCTTTGTTCCTGATATTTATTTGAACATGTTGAAACTTGTTCAATTTTTCATCTCACGTTTCGATTCGTTTTTGCTGTGCTAGTATTACTTACCAGTAATTTAAAACTAGAGAACATAACACCTCAT
Organism: Aproaerema taeniolella; assembly: GCA_949987775.1. NCBI lineage: Eukaryota > Metazoa > Arthropoda > Insecta > Lepidoptera > Gelechiidae > Aproaerema > Aproaerema taeniolella. The sequence goes on from OX465243.1 coordinate 28,038,433, forward strand.
TGTTATTGTTAGTAGATGTCAGAATTTGTTAGAACATGTTCAAACACGTTCATGTTAAATTACTAGTATGCAGGTACATTATTTTGTATTTCTAGTCAAATAATGGTAGGTAATTGTATTTAAATAAAATAAATAAAACATTTAGTTTAGCTACATTTATTGATATAAAAATAAAATCAATACATTAAACTTAGTACCTAAAACTAATACTTATTTCTTAACTTACTATCTAACATACTTAGTTGTTACAAAATCCTTATAAAATATGCACTGGCTGTAGCTACAATTTCTAGCTCGATTAAGGAAAGGGGGTTGGCGAAACAAATTAAATAATTATTTATATTTTGAAAAGCTGACAAACAGTTAAAATCCAAATTGCTTTCTACCTTTTTAACAAAATTAATTGCTTCAACATATTCGTTTTCAAGTTGGAATACTCTCAATTTAATACAGTCAATAAAATGATAAATCGCTTCGCTTACGAGATGACCAAATTGTAAAGAACAACGTTTATCACTATATATTAACACGGTTAAAGTTTGTAACGCTGCCTTTTTATCTGTAAATTTCACCGTGCCAAAAGAATAACCATTATTTAACATCTCACACACTAGATTCCACTCATTAATAGAGAAAAATAGACTTTCTTCCTCGTTGAAAATATGAAGTTGAGGCATGAAATCATTTAAAACCCAAAGTCCAGATTTTATATTAATACCGTTGTCGTGTGTATACACTCGCATTGAAATGACACAATCAGTCAGGTAGCTCTCGGCCATGGTGAATTATAAAGTTTCGTTACAGTTGTCATTTTTAGGATAAAGTATCACAGTGTCCCCAAGAAACAGTTGAAATGCGGTCTTTCAAAATAATGCGCTTGTCGTCGTTTGCTGACAATGCAATCTTATTCTGTTCTTGTGTAAATATTTTATGTTTAAGTGATTTGAAAATTATATTTTTCTTACGAATCAGCTTATTCTCCATTAAAACTTTGCTATAATCTGAAAAATGAACATGTTTTATAACGTTCTTTTGTACACCTTTTGCTTTTTTTAATTCGTCTTGTTGTGTTTTAATGCAATAGAGCTTTGACCTTAACCCCACAAACTCCGAAATAACGGTCCCACCCAATTCGTCTTTAAAGAGACCTGGTACCTTTTTATTCAATAAAGGTATATTGTAACAATTGTTTATATCATAATTACTAGTATCGAAATATTGTAAAAAATGACTTTTCAAATCTTTATAAAAATCTTCCGTATCTATAGTATAAAGAAAAATGTCTGTGTCTGTATAACACAATCTCAGTCTTTCGCCATAAAAAGGTTTCATGACAGAGTAATGGAAATCGAACATGTGACTTTTAGAAATTTCGAGAACCGCAAAACCTATATAGATAGGTTTATTTAAGGTAACAGTTTCAGGTTTCATTTGAATAGCTACAAAATTCTCTGTAAAAATTGAAACACTATGGAAATTAGGACGTGCGATTAGTTGCTCTGCAGTAATATTTTTTTTTGTTTTGTTCCTAGTATCAGTCCACTGATTAACTAATTTTATATCAACTCGTTTTTCTGTGTCCTCTAAAGTTTTACCAAAAATGCTATTATTTAATAATTTGAAAAAGTCCTGCTCAAACGTAGATTTAGCTTTTTTACGCAATTCTGTATTCATGTCTATATATTCTTTTAGATATGGTCCTTGTTTGAATTCAATCACCTTATGCACTTTCACTAATTTCAACCCGTGTTTCAAACAAGTCTGCAAATGAACGAAATGAATTACGTAGTGGAACTTGTCGTACAAATTTGGTATTAATTTTTGAGTTTTGGAACCTGGTGGTGCAAACTTTTGTGCGCAAAATGGTATATCGTTATGAAGGTCATGTAAATGTTCTGGGTATTCTATGTCAACCTCCAATATGTAACCATAGTCACCATCTAAAGAAATATTGCAAAAATTTATACGATTAATTTCTTCTTCGTTGAGCAATTTGAAATCGGAATATGGTAGATAAGCACACATAGCGTACCCGTATAGATTGTTGCAATCGATGTAAATCAGATAATTGTTTTTTTGTGAGCTATTGTACTCAGGCAAATATTTATTATTTGCTTTTGAATGCCTAGTGGAACATAAACAAATCCCACCACGAATACCTTTTTGAATTAATCTTATAATTTCCAAATCATTAATAAGCTCTAATTGCACTCCGGTTTTTAAAAGCATAGCATCGAAACTCAAACTAGGAGCTGTTAAGTAAAAAGCGGGATCTAGCTTGTAATTAACTTTACACGTTTTGCGAAAGTTTTCAAATACGTCCGCAAGTAATAATACATCTGACTTGAGGTATAGATCGGTGTATTCTCCGAGATTCCTTATTTTAAACTGATTCCAAACATTTCGTGCGTGTTCATGGTCCGATTCAGAAATAATGTCATTAGTTAATGTACTGTAAAAGCAATGACGTGGTGGTAGGTTAACTTCCTCAAAGAGTTCCCAGCTAGTCATATACTCATAAGGATACACCCCTTTGCGTTTCACCAAATTAAATTGTACATTTGAGGGAAAAAAGCGTTTTAAATGAATAAAATCATTTGAATTCAAATTAGACACAAGTTTTTCTAAACTAGTACCTAAAAACTTAAACGAATCTACGAAGCGAACAGGTATTCTATCCTCATAGACTTGAAAAAATTTTGTAAATGAAATGTAATTTTCTTTGTTTTTCGCGATTACCTTTAATTTACCGTCTAACTCACCTAATTCCCTTATAAATAAGTGACAGTCGTATCCTGACAAGTTGTGGAAAAATACTGGGATCAGTTTAGGCAAGCGAAATCGGATATTACAATACGAATGAGCAGCTCCGCGATAACGTCCCGTAAGATGGCAATGGTCTCGAACCTTATCGTCAAATAGTATTTTATCGCAAAGGAAACATAAGTCAGCGTTAGTATGATTAATCAAATCCTCTTCCGTGAATGTCATTGGCACAGGGGTTTGTAATATTTCATAGATTTTCGTAACATCGGATTGAAGTGAATGTAAAAACTTTGCAACACAATCTGGTCCTCGATAAGTAACATACCTGTTAAGTGAACTATCATATGAACAAACTATATAATAAGCAAAAGCAGCTGGCACGTGTTGCTGTAAAGATGTTGTACAACTAGATGTGTTATCAGCATTGTTTTCAACGGGCTTCAGCAGAGATTCGAAGTCAGCATAGATAACGAAGGGCATATCCTGCATTCGTTCATAGTTTTTGAATTGAATAAAACTTCCTGCCTCAGGCAGAATTGTTTTCACTTGCCCACAAGTATGAGATTTAAATTTTTTTAAAGTATCAAAAAATAAAATGCAATCATCACAAAAATATAACTTTGCATGGTGATTTGTTACTTGTTGACGAAGCAATTTAGGCAAATCTTTAATAAGACAGTAATGAGAACGATTATTGTCTTCTAAAAACAGAAGATTAATGTGATGTTTTTTTCGAGATTCACTTCTGTACAAGGGACCTACTATATTTTTATTATTTTTGAGACCGTAAACATTCACACTTATCTTTGGATTATTTTTTTCAAATACTTTTATATCTGAGAATCCTACAGGGAAAGACATGTTTCTCGTATTAAGAACGGTTTCAAAGTGTGGATACGAAGACGTACGGTGACCGTTGTTCTTAACTGGAAATAACGCAGCCATTATCGACCATAGGAAACAAAAGTTGTCAGCGTTTCTAATATTAATGCAAGCACGTTTGTTCTTTATATTTTTAGGCAAATCGATAAAGCTGGAAGCTCTCATCGGATTGTATTTGTTCATATTCACTTCAAGGTAAAGGTTTCGAATAAAGGCCCAGCCACTATCTTTTTCTTCAAACTCTTCCACTTTTCTACTAATGTTTTCAATAACTTTATAATATAAGGTTTTAAAGTCGAAATTTCGATGCAAAATTATATTTTCTGTGGCAAAAGATTTAATCGAAACCTTGTCTTGAATTTTGGGTAAAGAAAATTCAGCGAACAATTCAAAATTGACTTTCAAGTTTGTATGAGTTTGTACGCGAGTAGTAAGGAGTTTGCGTACATGTCTACGAATATTAAACAAAAATTCATTTGGTGGTAGCGGTTGGTTCGCTTCGTCACCTCGTACACGATATGATGCAATACGTGCACGGAAAGCGCTACTAATTTTGTCAATGCCATCACTTTCATTGATTGAACTATTATCTTTATGCAAAATACTTTTAAGGTGAGCAGAGAACACTTTACTTTTAATCGAAATATCGCAAACTGAACAAAATATTGAATGTGTCATTATAAGAATTGTCTGAACAAGCGGGTGAAGATTGTTTTAGTTACCTATCTAACAGAATTAGACTGTAAATTATAAACTTAAAACGATTAAAATATTGATTTATTGACCAAAACCTTAAGACTATTATAAGCAACGCACAAGTAATATATCCTAATCCTAACACAAAATACCTACACTACTAAATAAAATGTACTAAAATAAGAATATACCCGCATACGTAATAATATTTAACCATAAAATTAAAATAAAGAAAAGAACGCTTTACCACGCAAATCTTAAATCCAGAAAATAAAAAATTAAATCTAGTAAGAAAGTATTTTCGAATCGAACAAGGTGTAACTTTTACCTACTTTTTCTTTTTTGCTTGGTAAAACGTTCCTTCTTCAGTAAACTTTTCTTTAGCCCCCTTAATAAACTTTTTCAATAATAAAAACTCGGGATCTTGTTGATCGCCCTGATAGCGGAGCCATACGAACGCTTTCTCGCACCTATCCAATCCCTCGAGATCTTTTATTTCTGCGCAGTTGTAGAGTCGTAACTCCGCAATTAAACTACCACTAAGGAACGCTTTTCTCCGTATCGTACCATCAGCCACGCGCTTTGAGTAAATGGACGGCGTCTGCTGCGCCTTCTGTCGTGCTTGTGTCTCGTCCTCGCTGTCCGACAGCCAGCTAGCCGGATCTTCTGACTGCGACTTGGACGGTGCGCGTGACGGGGTAGCTGCTTTGGAAGCACGGGGCTTCGGGCCTGGCTTGTTTTTCTTCTTAGCACTGAGAAAAAAAAATATATATATATTAGTCTTTAAACTTAGAAAAGTCGATTTATAATTTAAAAAATTTCAACATAAGTAATTTGTGATCACGGTTTATGAAGGTGTTTAGAAAATAAGAGAGACAACTAAAAAAACATTAAGGTAAAGGGAAATATCGTATAAACTAAAACATTAATTTGCTTTAAGTAGAGTAAAATATTTACCTTGCACCCTCGTCTTCTGAATCGAAGAAGTCGGTCTCAGCCTTCTCGTGTTTGGTACGTTTGTAGTTTGATTCAGACCTGTAATAGAAAAAAAACAAATTGAAAATATCGGTTATGACAGGGTTAAAAAAAGAAAATCAAACTAAATCACTTTACTCAACATTTAAATAAAATTAGGAAGGTATTTTGAAAATTAAGTTAATTCGAACTTACATACATTATTCTGATGCACGGGATCCGCATAAAATGAAGTTTTGTTGAAATTAGCGCACAGCACCACAGCACAGTATTCTTGAAATTAAACGACACTTGATAAGCACGAGCGAAAGGTTCGGAAGCACGAACAGCTTTACACAAAGTGAATGAATTTAAGAAATTAATTTGTGGTATTTATCCTGTAATTTCTCCGTAGTAAGCAAAATTTGTCAGGGATCGCAAACTCATGGAAAAAAATAATAATATTGCTACATTTTATTGGTTGTACAGGTACCAAACTTAATAGTATGTATTTACTAGTAAGTATTTACGGGAAACCTAAAAATTAAAAAGTTACATGTTTTGCAGTGAAAAAATAAAACAATTTTTTTTTATAAATTTCTTGTATTATATAGATAGATAGATATTAGTAAATTTTGGTATCTTACGTATTTAAAAATGTCTTTAATAAATAATTAATATGCAAACATTATGTTAGAACAAAATGTTAGGTTTTTAAAATTTATAAAACCGTGTAATGTTTACTATCCCTGAAAATTAATAAAGTCAGCAAAAGTAACTTCTGCTGTTAGAAATAGTTTGCGACAGCAAATCACTACTTTCCCATGAACCGTGGAAAAGAATCTGATACTTAGTTCTCATTCGACTAATACGACTTAGGGCACGTTCATCCTATAATGACAATTATGAAACTTACAAAAAACGTTCTGCATTACATTTAACCTTTACGTATACATAACTTTATATACCTATTTCAAAAAGATATTTCCATGAGTTTGATTCAGAGAATTATTTTGACATCATGCATTTCGGAGAAAACAAGACAATACTTGACAATAGTGGACATTAGATGACAACAGTAAACAGTAGCTGACAGTAGGATACAATATACATTATAATAAGTTCGTAAGAAAAAAAATATTTTCGATTTGTGAAAAGTAAATTCGACTTTTATTAGTTTAATAAAACTATTAAAAATAAAATTAAAAATAAAATGTATTCTTGTCTTAAATTTCTCTACCTACCCTTTTCAAAATATCTGTATGCGTGGTTGTTTTACTAATTTCATTATCTTCAAACGTGTAAATTCCATTAACATACCCTTTTACTAGTTGAATAAAACTACATACAAAAATAAAATGTTCTCTTGTCTTAAATTTCCCTGCCTACCCTCTTTGAAATATCTGTATTCACTACTTATGTGAACTGAGTCTTATTATTTATTTGTCCACCTGCGGGTTTGTAGACTAACTGCAACGTCTTAGTAATTTAATCTACAGGTAAAGCTATAATACTTACGAGTATGTGGAACTCTCGGTGACTCTTGGGAACTAAATTGTGAGATAAAGCTGGGATACACTAAGATAAAGCTATTTTTTAATATATTTTTTATATTCATCATGATTAGGAAAAAAATAATTATTTTATTAGTATATATTTAAAAAAGGTTTAGTGGGGGTTTGATTGAAAATGTTTAAAATACTAGTGACATTTATTTTTTATACAATTATCATAAATAGGTAGTTAAACATCTAGAGATTATTTTGTTGATATTACGTAAGACAATAAATGGTATTATTTGATTAAGAGATTTTAAATAATGTTTGTTATCTAATGATAATCCACTGAATTGTTAAAAATAACTATTATTGAACATGTTAATATACGATTATAGTGTTTACACAAATTCAATTTTAGTAGAAAATAAACAGAAATAATGAAAATCTGTGAAACAAAAGCGTGAAGAAGATAAATTATCGCTCGCATGTGGTGTGTGACAACCTTTATTGTAAATAGTAACTCAAATGCTTACTAATCAGATTCGGGAAGCATAGCTGCAAAGCGTTAGTGTATTCGTAACTCCAACCGCGTCGGTTTCTACATTTCGTTTTCGTTTGAAAACACAGTCAAAAGCGTGGGAAAAGCACCAGGTTTTAGATTTGAGAGGAACCAGTTCTGGTCGGTTGAAAAGCCTCAACAATTGATGTTAGGATCCAGTTTTGATTGACCGGAAACCCTCATTCAATATTAAAAATCTTTGTAATGTGTGCCGATATCGTTTTTGATTTGCATTTTCAAGAAAATCATGATTGTGGAGTTACGTGAAATCTCGCGAAATTTGTGATTGTGTAATTTAATATTTACGCGTAAGTACTTGTCTAGGGTGGGAAAAGCACAAGGTTTTTATTGAGAGGAAACAGCTCTAGTCAGTTGAAAAGCCTAAACATGTAAAGTTGGGATCCAGTTTCAACTGGTGGGAGACCCTCATTCAATTATGTAAACCTTGAAAATGTGCTTAGTACCTGACATAGAAGGTATTTACGTAATTCAGTTTTCCTTAGAAAAACCAACTAAAATTGAGAGGAAAGCATGGGGTTTTGATTTGAGAGGAACCAGTTCTGGTCAGTTGAAAACCCTCAACAATTAACGTTAGGATCCAGTTTAGATTGATCAGAAACCCTCATTCAAGTATGAAAATCTCGTAAATGTGTAATACGATTTAGTTGGTATTTCTAATGAAAGTTATGATTTTAAATTTTATGGTCATACATCTCGCGAAATTTGTGACTAAAACCTAATATTTACGCGTAAGTACTTGTCTAGGGTGGGAAAAGCACAAGGTTTTTATTGAGAGGAAACAGCTCTAGTCAGTTGAAAAGCCTAAACATGTAAAGTTGGGATCCAGTTTCAACTGGTGGGAGACCCTCATTCAATTATGTAAACCTTGAAAATGTGCTTAGTACCTGACATAGAAGGTATTTACGTAATTCAGTTTTCCTTAGAAAAACCAACTAAAATTGAGAGGAAAGCATGGGGTTTTGATTTGAGAGGAACCAGTTCTGGTCAGTTGAAAAGCCTCAACAATTAACGTTAGGATCCAGTTTTGATTGATCAGAAACCCTCATTCAAGTATGAAAATCTCGTAAATGTGTAATACGATTTAGTTGGTTTCTCTAATGAAAATTATCATTTTAAATTTTATAGTCATACATCTCGCGAAATTTGTGACTAAAACCTAATATTTCCAGTTTTTATGAAAATAACGATTCCGCAAAAAGTGTTCTCGCAAAATTAGTGATAAGACATAGAAATAGACAATTATTGTTGTTGCTGCTGTATGGGAAATGGGAACGGGCCGCCGGGAGGAAACGCATTCGCTGCCGTTTGATGTGGTAAGTGTTAGCATAGGTTCATTTCATAATTGTATTATTGGGCTTTCTAATTCACTTTTTTTAAAACACCAGTTCACGAAACGGAGTGCGGAACGAAGTGGAGCAAACGGAGTGAAGTGAACTGGTTTTTGAAAAAAGTGAATTAGAATGCCCAATAATACCCTACTAGATGATTTGGGGCGATTCATGTTTGTAACATTTTTTATTACTTTCCATAATTTATTTTTATTTTTCCCTGCCTTTGTAATCTCGGTTTTTTCATACTGACGTTTTAGCTTTTTCGACAAATGATTGCAAAAATTTCTATATCTAAGATAAGTTATTTTAAGAATTTCATTTTCAGGAGATTTCTTTAGGTTTTTGTGTAGTTTGTCTCGATTTCTGATACAACGTAAGAGTCCAGGTGTAATCCAAGGCTTTATTATTTTTTTACGACGAGTTAAAGTAATCGTCCGTGTATTTCTTTCCACAATCTTTCTCATAGAATTGATAAGATACTCCATAGCATGGTTTATGTCGGTCATGTTGTATATGCAAGTCAAGTCTAAATTTTCTAAGTCGCGTGAAATAGTCTCATAGTTTAACTTGACCAATTTGGTGGTTGCATAAGACCTCTCATATTTCATTTTTAAACACAATAGTACGGAGTCGTGGTCAGTCAAAGTAGTGTTTAAGATTAAGGTTTTTAGGTGTATGTTGGTTCTAGCAAAAACGTGATCTAGGCAATTTTTGTTTCTAGTAGGGAGGAGGTGGGTGGGCAAGTAGGAGGTGGTGGGGACAGGTCGCATCTATATCCCTAACAAGATCGTTAATTGAGTTCATTACTGTGCTTGGTAAACTTAGTATTACGGCGCTCTAGGCGCCCTCATAATCGACGAAACTCATGAACCAGTTTTCTGCACTCTTTTTTGCTGGACATAGCTCATCTCCTGTTTTATGTTCACTTGGTTTATTGTAGCGCTTACAGGTCGCGCATTTTCCAGTTTCGGATTTGTGGGCACAGTCTTTGATGGTATGACCCGCACCTCCACAGTGTCCACACGTGGGCTTAGAGTCTCTGCAATATTTTGCAGAGTGGCCATAGAGTTGACAATTATAGCACCGCGTAACGATGGTAAAATCTCTTACCGGGCATGATGTCCAATTTATAAATACTCGCTCCTTTACAATGAGTACTTTTCTGAGTTGGGCGGTAATTTCCAAAATGTAGTTAGAGGTAAGTGACTCTTTCTTTCCGGATTTGTGACTAAATTTACATGAGCTAAAGAATTTTTCTCGAGTAAATTCCGGATGATTTTCGGCTACATTTTGCTCGTAGAGGCACTCTAGCACTTCTTTCTCGGTCGTATCTTTAGGTACACCCAGTAATATTATCTTTGGCCTCCTTTTCAGTGTCTCTTCTACTTTGAAACCGGATGCTCTAAGGGGTGCTGATTGTTTAAACTTCTCCAAGTCATCTTTTCGGTCTGTACTTATAATTACCCCTCCGTGTTTCGTCTTTTTGACCCCACGTATGTGTAGCTTAAGTTCTTCCGGTTTAATTATTTTTTGAACTAATTTCTGATTATCCTCGCTAGATAGGTCTTTATCGGCTGGATAAATAGCTATGCGGCTAGTGTTGGGGGGTCTAATAGAAATTTTGTGATTTTCTTTTTTAAGGATATCAGCAAAGGACAATGAGGTCTGTGGTGTGGTCTTAGGAAGTGCTCGTATGTCATCTTTAATTTCTTCTATTTGGTCAAATATTTCTTTTTGATCTTGCAAAGTATTGGCCTTGGTACATGCTGATATATATTTCTGTTTAAGGGATTGGTATTGAACTGCAAGGCGCGATACATCTCCCAGTACATTTCTGGTGATGTTACATATTTTTAGCTTTTGTTCCGAATTCATCTTGCTTTCGCCAGATATTGTGCAAATAGCATGAAGCGAGTGCTCAATTGTTGTAATCCAATGTTGGATCTCAGGGGTCGTAATTAGGTCACATCTAGGTTTTGGTTCGGGCGAACTTTCTGGTTCGGGTTCGGGCTGATTTACAGAGGGCGTTGCGTGTCGTCTTTGAGGGGGAGGGCTTCTATTTATTAGAGAGCTCCGTTGAAACGGAAAAAAGTTGTTTCAAAAATGTGAAAAAATTCACGGTTATAGAATATACAACGAAATTAAAAGAAAAACTATCACACATAAGTTGGCCCTTCAAGTTTGCGAGTAATAGTCGACCAAACGTTTTTAGGGTTCCGTAGTAATCTACGAACCCTTATAGTTTCGCCATGTCCGTCTGTCCGTCTGTCCGTCTGTCCGCGGGTTTCCTAAGAAACCCTTGGTACTACAGAGCTGAAACTTGGCATGATTATACATATGAATCACGCCGACAGAACTGTAGAGTAAAATCTTAGAACAAAAATTTTTTTCGGGTGTCTCCCATAGACGTGAAAGGGCGATGAATTTTTTTTTTCTCGCCAATATTTTTGAGTGGGGTGTCATAGGATAGCATATTAAAAGATAGAAGGGGTTTACTAAGAACGTTTTTCGATTCAGCACTCCGTTTGCGAAATATACATTTTTAAAGTGAAAATGTTTGTCAAACACAAGTGTCCCCCCCCTCTACCTGCTAAACCGTTGTTTCTAAAAATGTGGAAAAATTCACGTTGGTAGATTATATAACGAAATTAAAAGGAAAACTATCACACATAACTTGGTCCTTTAAGTTTGCGAGTAATAGTCGACCAAGTGCCAAACACTGTTGGGATTAATAAGAATATATTTACTAATATAAGATCCTTGGTACTACAGAGCTGAAATTTGGCATGGTCATAGATATTGATTGCGCCGACAGATCTAAAATATAAAATTTCGGAAAAAACATTTTTTCGGGTGTTTCCCATACACGTGAAAAGGCGATGGATTTTATTTTATCGCCGATACCATCGAATTGAATGTCATAGGATAGATTTTTAAAATATAGAAGGGGTTTACTAAGAACGTTTTTCGATTCAGCACTCCGTTTGAGAAAAAAATATTTTTGAAGTGAATTTTTTTGTTAAAAACAAGTTTCCGGGGGGGGAGACTACCAGCTAAACAGTTGTTTCAAAAATGTGAAAAAATTCAAGGTTATAGAATATACAACGAAATTAAAAGAAAAACTATCACACATAAGTTGGCCCTTCAAGTTTGCGAGTAATAGTCGACCAAACGTTTTTGGGATTAATAAGAACATGTTTACAAGGTTCCACGCTAAAAGTGAGGGGAGGTCGAAAGCCAAACTGTAACATATTGACATTTTAGGTGTCGTTAAATAGTTTTTTGGGGGTGTTAATTACGAAAATGACATCAAAATTATTTTAACAGCAGGTTGATATTATTTCTAACAGTAATATCGCCGTAAAAAAAAAAATTCGCGCTCGCTTCGCTCGCGAATTTTATACTTACATTCGGTTGTAATTAGACCAGAACAAAAATGATTTCCCAAATTACAAACTCTTTAATAATACATTTGTTTTTAGGGTTCCGTAGTAATCTACGAACCCTTATAGTTTCGCCATGTCTGTCTGTCCGCAGGTTTCCTAAGAAACCCTTGGTAACACAGAGCTGAAATTTGGCATGGTCATACATACCTATTGATTGTGGTGACAAATCTAAAAAATAAAATGGTGGAAAAAAAATTCTTTCGTGTGTTTCCCATTAATGTGAATGGGCGATGGTTTTTTTTCTAGCCGATATCATCGAGTGCGTTATCATAGGATAGCTTTTTAAAAGATAGAAGGGGTTTACTACAAACGTTTATCGATTCAGCAATCCGTTTAGGAAACATTAATTTTTATAATGAAAAAAAATGTGGAATAATTCACGAGTGTAGCATTTACGACGAAGTGTACCCTTATCCAAAATGGTTGACATACAAGGTTCCACGCTAAAAGTGAGGCGAGCCGAAAGCCAAGCTGTAACATATTGACATTTCAGGTGTCGTTTAATAGGTTTTTGTGGGTGCGAATTACGAAAATGACATTAAAAAAAAACACCTGCTTAGCTTGATATTATTATATTATTCCTTACAATAAAATTGTCGCAAAAAAAAAATTCGAGCTCGCTTCGCTCGCGCATAAAACACCTCCATTCTGTTATATTTAGGCCAAACTTTTTAATACATTTGTTTATGATACTAAGTAGGTATAGTATTTGGGAATTTTAACATCAACTATGACAATATGCTTGTAGAATTAAGAAGCTAGCTGCATATTTGAACCATGCTGCTACGGAACCCTACAATGCGCGTGGCCCGACACGCTCTTGGCCGGTTTTTAGGTATACAAATGCCCAACACTGTAGTATACGTCTAAATCTATTTTGTAGGTAATAACATGGCAAAGTAGAGGTTTTTCGTGAAAATTGTCACATGGTTCTTGTTTGCATTATACAAATATGTGATTCCTTGATGTTTGGTTCCTTGGCGCAGTGAATGTATGTTTGAAAAAGTAGTCATATTTTTGAAATTGTTACTTTAAAATAAATAATATCGCTTCAAAATCAAAACTTTAATGAAAGTTGCTTAATAAAAAATCAGTCTGATAAAATATTTTGGTAACAAAACATACGAGGCATAAAAATATTACAGAATATTTTTTAAAAATTTGAAACTTAAAACACAATACAAATTTTTGTGGTACCTACAATAATCAAAACCTACTCTACGTTCGCATCGTCTTCTAGCTCAAAATCCGGCGTCCCTGAAAACCCGTCCACGTCATCAATAATGGTTTCATCTGGTGTAAGATGTCTGTAAAATTCTTGAGCATCGCTTGGTATAAGATGTAAAAGGCTTCTAAGATCTTGGAGCTTTGGTGTGGGTATTGGTTTTCCGTTAGGCCAAAGCGGCTCCATCAGGTCTTTGTTTAAGGCCAGCTCACTGCCACGACCTTTTTTAGACTGATTTCTATAGAAGCTGAATCCAAGTCTGATCTCATAAAAATGGAGCTTAGGTTTTTCTTTTTTAAAAGGATCTCCTTAGCTTTAAGCCATGAGACCTTGGAGCCGTTTACCGATTTTTGTCGGTTGGTAATTCGGTTTTCCAGTTTTCTGGACGACAAGAAGTCTTCGTTGTGCATCCTGTGTACAATCATGGGCTTAGTTTTCTTACATTTTCTCATAATTTTAGTGTAATCATCGACTGTATGCATTCTTTGTTGCAGTTTCAATGCACATTCTATTTTCCTGAAATCAGTGTCATTGGTTAAAAAGCTGTGTCCTGATTCAAGAAATCTCATCGTAATTATTTTTGCAACGATGGGTGGCAGCTTAGCACCGCCTTGAATGAATGAATGAATCGTTTATTTCTGTACACACAAAGCTTACATTATTATATTAAATCAAATTTCAAATTTAAAAATTAAAATTACAAATTATAAATAAGAAAAAAAAACAAGCATTAAATAATACTCAAAAAATTTGGCTTACATAAATAAAGAAAACAGAGAAATGTGCTGCAGAAACAGGCCGTAGCTCAGTGACAATTTTGCCGCTGGATGCGACAAAGCACTGATTTTCAGCTACCAGTTTCGAGGTGTTTCGAGTGCGAGTGTGTTCGGTGTTGGTTGTGTATTGCGTTGTGAAAATGATAATGTATTGTATAAATAATTGTTAAATTAATAAAATCTTAATGTCAATAATAATAATAAATAATGGATTTAGTAATAATAATTATCATTAATGTAATTATCAAATTAGTTAAAAATGGAATAAATTAATAGAAATGTCATAAGATTAAAATAATTGTTATGCATTGAAAACATTAAAAACCAAGAATTATAAAATGTCAAAAGTGATTATTCAGAAAAAATGCGATGTTGTTTAAAAAAATAAAAAACATAAATCTAAGCAACGAAGTGCTTGCGAATGCCCAATTTTTGTTTTTCAAGAAGATATGCCTTGAAATGTTTCTTGAAGGAGAACTTTGTAGCATGTAGCCTCATGGGAGGGGGGGGGGTATATTATTCCAGCACCTCGTTGCTTGATGTCGGAAGCTTCCCTCAAATACCACGGTCTTATGGATATAAGGTATGAGTGAAGGTCGAACTAGTCTGTAGTGTTTGTCATTAGCTTTGGAAAACTGTATCCTATCGTGTAAATAATCCGGCTTTTTAAACTTTACAATATCAAATACCAGACTTGCGAGATGCAACTGCCTTCGTGACTCCATCTTCAACATTGACGCTTCGTTGAGGAATGGTGTAACATGGCCCCGATACGAAACATCAGAACAAAATCGACAATAGGCATTTTGCACACGTTGAACCAGCTTTTGGGTCTTTGACAACAAACGTGGCCTTTAAACCACGTCTCCATAGTTAAGTCTGGAAAGGACTAAACCTTCAACCAGAGCAATACGAGATTTCAGACTTAGAAGGTTCCGAAATTTATATAAGTGTCCAAAGTAACCTTTGAACATGCGCACGCTGCAGTTCCGAAATGAGGACTTTGATTTGCAACGCTGCGATCTCATCAACACTGACGCGCGGAGAAAAGGAAAACGTCGCAGTTTACACTCCTACCACCACATTTAACTATAAGAAAATATTGTATTAATAGCATAAGTTTTTGTAAATATATTGATTATCAACTGGCAGTCAAGTTTGAATCATCTCCTGCACCCCGAAGTACCCAGAACCCTCTGGAAGAGCTGTTATTGAAGTTCCAACTACCCAGTGGATGAGCCGTAGTTCCTTGATGCTTCCAGCATCCTCTCACTGTGGCCAAGACACCCTTAGCCGTCAGTATATCGGTCTTGTGAGCCTGCTTGACCGGCAGTGAGAAAACCATTCCCTGCGCACATCGCACGACGTGCGCACCCCCTTTCCTTCCCCCCTTCCGCCTGTTACCTTAGGTCTCCGGCAACAGACATCCCGTTCTACTCACTACATTTACATACAGCGTTAGGTAGGGATTAGGGACCCTTGAGGTCTTAGGATTGCACCCACACCGTTAGGGAGTTAGGTGTTAGGGTCCTAGGGATCAGAGTAGCTCTCTCTACTTAACGTTTTGTTGTGTGCAGTTGGCAGTTATTACAACCTTACAGTACTTCACCACACTCTACTCCGTTAAATATCCTCGCGATACACTTAACAGGAACACGTTGTAATAGCCGACAACTGTACATTTTTGGTCCTTCGAGAAATTTTGAACCACGCGATACGTCCATTTTTCGACTTCCCCCCCATAAGCCTTACTTAGCCTGACATTGACTGACTTACGTCGAGGCATTCTTCGGGCTAGTGTAATCAAGAAGCGCTAGAATCGTTGGATGCTAAAGCACTTAAAGCGCTGAATTACCTTTCGTGCGGTAGCAGATCGGGGTGCCGGCTTCCCACCAGCGGGTTCCACCGGTTACTTTAAGAAGATAGATAGATAGATAGATAGAAATTCTTTATTGCACACAGTCACAAAAAAAATTTTACAAACTTAACTAAACAAAAGTGCGCAAAGGCGGCCTTATCGCTAAAAGCAATCTCTTCCAGGCAACCCTTGTTTTAGGGACAACTTTACGAAGTCGAGAGTAGTGCAGAGTAATATTTATAGAAAATAATAGATTAATGGAATATGATAACTATGTATATAGGTTATAATATATAAATAGACAATGTGTACATAAATAAATAAATAACTACATATACCACATTATATATACATATATGACTACTTATATAAATATATATACTTATATATATACTATGTCTACAAGCACAGCGAATGAACGAAGGGAGAACTTAAACAAGCACTAATGGCAGTTTTCAAGGCAGTGTTTATACAGTTTTGACTTAAATGTGGAAATAGATTTAGAGTGGCGAATATCATGGGGTAAGTTATTCCAAAGTCTTGCTGTTATTTTTGTGAAAGAATTAAAAAAGTAGTTACGTTTTGCAAAGGGAGTATTTAATAGATTATCATTTTTTGATCTTAAATTACGGGTGAGTTCGGCGCCTATGTATGTGTAATTATCTTTAAGATACGGAGGAGATACGGGAGAATTTAAAATGTTAAATAATAATATGAGCGCATGCACTTCACGACGCTGACGAATAGGTAGCAAATTTAGTTTTTTCCTATACTCAGATATGTGATCAAACTTTTTCAGTCCGAAAATAAACCGTATACACATATTTTGCAACCGGTCTAGTTTATTCAGCAGCACTTCGGAGACATCAAGATAACAAACATCTGCATAATCAAGAACTGGTAGCAAAAGTGATTTGACGAGTTGCGTCTTAGTTGTAATTGGAAGAAGATTCTTCCATCGCTTCAGGGACCCGAACACCGCGAATATCTTGCGGCTAACGCTCTCAACTTGAGGTACCCACGACAGATTCCTATCAATAAGCAAACCAAGATTTTTAACAACATCGGTAAACGGCAGTTGGGAATTGTTCAGCATCACAGGGGGTAATGAGCCTATGGATACTCGTTCCAACTGTTTTGACCCTCCAATTATAATGACCTGGGATTTCGATGGATTGACCGTCAGTCCGAAAGATTCACTCCACTCGTGAATCTTGGCGAGGTCATTGTTGATTGCAGAAATAGCATCTACAATCCTATCCGCAGGAGCCTGACAGTACAGTTGGAGGTCATCAGCATAGAAATGAAACGAAGAGGAAATTAGAGCAGAAACAGAATTTATAAAAATTGAAAATAAAAGTGGGGACAGAACCCCACCCTGTGGCACACCAGCCTCGATAGAAGTAAAAGATGAAGAATTATTATCAACCCGAACGCACTGCTGGCGGCCACAGAGGTAGCCCCGAAACCAATCGACAGAAGAAGCAGAAACGTTTAAAGAGGAGAGAATATTCAAAAGGATGTCAAAATCTATAGCATTAAAAGCATTGCTAAAGTCCAGGAGGCACAGCACAGTCAACAGCTGATTCTCCATACCAAGTCTGATATCGTCCGTGACCTTAATTAGAACAGTAACTGTACTGTGTCCCGGACGAAAGCCTGATTGGAATGGGCTCAAAAGCTGATGGCGTTGCAGAAAGTTACAGAGTTGCTGATGCACAAGACGTTCAAATACTTTAGACAGGAAAGGAAGGATAGATATAGGACGATAATGGGAAGGAAGTGAGGGATTGCGGGTTTTTTGGAGGGGTATGACATAAGCACGACGCCAGATGTTAGGGAAAGAAGCAGTATCAAGAGAGAAATTAAAAATGTGACAGAGGATAGGACATACAGTTTCAAGAGTCAGCATTATCATTTTTCTACTTACACCGTCCAAGCCTTCAGCATCAGACTTCATAGACAGAATACATTTTTTTAGTTCTGAGATCGAAATCGCTCTAAAATTAAATTCGTTGTAGTCAGTAGGAGGAAGATTCGATAGATATTGGAGAGTGATAGATTTATTAGAGACAGAAATAGATGAAGTGGACGCAAAATGACGATTTAAGGAATTTAGGTCTATTTGAGAAGATGGTGCATCTGCCGATTGAGGACATTTACTTAGGCCCAATTTCTTCATGAACCTCCATACCCCAGACTGATCAGAATTTTTAATGGTATCAAAAATATAAGTCCGCTGCGCTACTCTGCAAAGCCTACTGCAATAATTACGGAGCATTTTATATTTGTCACAGTTCTCCTCAGTAGGGTTCTTACGGTACTTAATTTTAGCAGCATCTCTTCTCAGCATATGAGATTTTATTTTAGGTGTTAGCCATGGAGCGGGCGGGTGCTTAAGCTTAATAGGTCGACGGGGGG
The DNA here is from genome assembly GCA_949987775.1 of Aproaerema taeniolella. Taxonomy (NCBI): domain Eukaryota; kingdom Metazoa; phylum Arthropoda; class Insecta; order Lepidoptera; family Gelechiidae; genus Aproaerema; species Aproaerema taeniolella. Next base: position 28,056,867 of record OX465243.1, read on the forward strand.
CGTGAACATCGAATAATTGAATAAGTAAAGAATTGAATATTTCAATTTTATTTTCCATAGTATCCGCGGAAAAAACAGCATCCCAATCGATTGCACTTAAATCCCTCATAAACGCGTCATTGTCGAAATTCTTAAAGCTGCGCATCATGACGATACGAGGCTTAGGCTTTGGATATTTTATTCTATATGATACGTAAATAAGGTCATGATATGAAAACGCCGGTGCAGCGCACTGACCATGAGCTGCCACGAGATCAGTAGAGGAAACGATACTTAGGTCTAGTAGGGATGGGTTACAGTTAGGAAAATTATGGGTTGCTTGCGAAGGGAGAAGATGGATATCAGAAGAGTTAATTATAGAAAGAAGTTGTTTTGAGCGATGGTCGTTCTTGATTATGCAGGTGTTGAAATCTCCCATAATAATTGTGTGATCGCTAGTAGGTACATGTTGCTCTAATATTTGTTCTAATTCAGCAAAGTAATTAATTTTTAAATTAGAAGCTGCAAATACCGTATCGACGAAAAAGATCGTAGTTCAGCGTTGACGAGTAGGTGTTAGAAATAGAGTAGGGATAGGGATTTTAAAAAAAAAGAGTTAAGAAGACAAAGATGGAGGTACAACAGATCAACGAACTTATAAGAAGCCAAGAATCGGATCACAACGAATTGAGACAAATTTTGACCAACTTAAAAAAAGATTCACCCTTAAGAAAAACGGAAAAATACATTACGGAAAGGAAAATAAAAATACGGGAAATCATAGAACGAGCTCGCAACAACCATACCGTACTAGAGGAGCAGGAATTGTTATCTACACACAAGTATATAACAACCAACTACATTGGAAGCATAGAAGAGGTATACACAGACGCAAAAAACTACCTACGAGAGTGTGAGAAGCGCCTGGAATTACTTCAAATTTATGAACCAAAAGAAGTGGAATCAGAAGGCAGCCCAAAAACCTTCAGTTCACCTAAACTAGTCATACAACTGTTTCGCATAAACCAAATGCAAAAAAAGATGCAGGTGACTACGCAGACTCTAAGTGAAAACAAACCCACGTGGTACTTAGAGTCACTACTAACTACACCACAAAAACAGTGGCAAGAAATTGAAGAAACTCATATACTCATTCTAATGGAAAATACAGATTTCGAACACAAATACTTCCAAGAAGAAATGTTCGAGATAACCCGGGATGAGTACGAGTTAGTGACAGAGAAGCTCTTTGGAAAAAATAACAAAAAATAAACCAGAGAGTAGTCACAGAAAATCAATCAAATTGCCACAAATAACTATACCGGTGTTTACTGGGTCATATGAGTCATGGATAAACTTTTATGATTTGTTTACAAAAATCATACATGAAGACGAGTCGCTAACCAACACAGAAAAAATGCAGTACTTAAAAACGCATATTCAAGGTGACGCGGCAAAACTCATCAAACATCTGACTGTGTGCGAAGCGAATTACGCAACAGCCTGGGCACTACTTACGAAGCGATACAAAAATGAACAAAAATTATCTCTAAACATATTGATAACATTTTGGATCAGCAGAAAATAAAAATAGACAACTCGGAAAACTTGAGGGATTTACATGATTCACTCAATGAAAGCTTAGAAGCGCTCAAATGTCAAAACATCGACATATCAACTTGGAATCCGATACTATCAAGGATACTAAGTAGAACATGGGATTCCAAGACTAATGAAAAGTATGAACAGCAATTACAAGAGCCTAATAAGTTAGAAAAATTCTCAGAGATGCTGGAATTCTTAGAAAAACGATTCAAATGTTTAGAAACCGCCCGTACTAACGGGAACAACAAAAGTAACGAGAAAAAATATCAAACGAACAATGATAACGCCTGTTGGTATTGTAAGAGCAAAGAGCACTATGTGTACAAATGTCCAACATTTATTTCACTGTCTGTAACCGAACGCAATAAGATCGTTAAAGAAAAACGTATGTGCGGAAATTGCCTGATGCATGAATCATCGAAAAAATGTCATAGTGACAAAAAATGCTCACAATGTAATAAGTGGCATCATTCAATGCTACATAAGACTATCGATGAATGGGAAAACCAGGACAGTGAAAAACCAAATGAAACGAACAAAGAGTCACAACCAGCGCAATCGTCAAAAAATAAACGAAATGAACCCCTTATGTCGAACCTATCCACGACCATCGAACTCAATACGCCAAAAACAACTCTGCTCGCAACAGCCATGGTAAAAGCGGTGGCTTTTGACGGCATTACGCATCTGCTACGAGTATTATGTGACCAGGGGTCAGAAGCCTCATTCTGTACAGAAGAAGCAGCGCAAATCTTAGCGTACCCCCGTAAAAAGTTACAAAACTAAAGCAATAGGAATAGCAGATGAAAAACCAAAGACATCGAACGACTGTATCAATGTCCAACTACTACCGAGATTCTCAAGTGATTATAGACTACCTGTAACACTTATTATCTTACCAAAACTAACAAAAAGTGACCTACCTCAACTGCAAGATGAAAGTTTCAAAAGTAAACTGATTGCAGATCCTACGTACTACAAAAACCGGCCAAGAGCGTGTCGGGCCACGCGCATTGTAGGGTTCCGTAGCAGCATGGTTCAAATATGCAGCTAGCTTCTTAATTCTACAAGCATATTGTCATAGTTGATGTTAAAATTCCCAAATACTATACCTACTTAGTATCATAAACAAATGTATTAAAAAGTTTGGCCTAAATATAACAGAATGGAGGTGTTTTATGCGCGAGCGAAGCGAGCTCGAATTTTTTTTTTGCGACAATTTTATTGTAAGGAATAATATAATAATATCAAGCTAAGCAGGTGTTTTTTTTTAATGTCATTTTCGTAATTCGCACCCACAAAAACCTATTAAACGACACCTGAAATGTCAATATGTTACAGCTTGGCTTTCGGCTCGCCTCACTTTTAGCGTGGAACCTTGTATGTCAACCATTTTGGATAAGGGTACACTTCGTCGTAAATGCTACACTCGTGAATTATTCCACATTTTTTTTCATTATAAAAATTAATGTTTCCTAAACGGATTGCTGAATCGATAAACGTTTGTAGTAAACCCCTTCTATCTTTTAAAAAGCTATCCTATGATAACGCACTCGATGATATCGGCTAGAAAAAAAACCATCGCCCATTCACATTAATGGGAAACACACGAAAGAATTTTTTTTCCACCATTTTATTTTTTAGATTTGTCACCACAATCAATAGGTATGTATGACCATGCCAAATTTCAGCTCTGTGTTACCAAGGGTTTCTTAGGAAACCTGCGGACAGACAGACATGGCGAAACTATAAGGGTTCGTAGATTACTACGGAACCCTAAAAACAAATGTATTATTAAAGAGTTTGTAATTTGGGAAATCATTTTTGTTCTGGTCTAATTACAACCGAATGTAAGTATAAAATTCGCGAGCGAAGCGAGCGCGAATTTTTTTTTTTACGGCGATATTACTGTTAGAAATAATATCAACCTGCTGTTAAAATAATTTTGATGTCATTTTCGTAATTAACACCCCCAAAAAACTATTTAACGACACCTAAAATGTCAATATGTTACAGTTTGGCTTTCGACCTCCCCTCACTTTTAGCGTGGAACCTTGTAAACATGTTCTTATTAATCCCAAAAACGTTTGGTCGACTATTACTCGCAAACTTGAAGGGCCAACTTATGTGTGATAGTTTTTCTTTTAATTTCGTTGTATATTCTATAACCTTGAATTTTTTCACATTTTTGAAACAACTGTTTAGCTGGTAGTCTCCCCCCCCGGAAACTTGTATTTAACAAAAAAATTCACTTCAAAAATATTTTTTTCTCAAACGGAGTGCTGAATCGAAAAACGTTCTTAGTAAACCCCTTCTATATTTTAAAAATCTATCCTATGACATTCAATTCGATGGTATCGGCGATAAAAAAAATCCATCGCCCTTTCACGTGTATGGGAAACACCCGAAAAAATGTTTTTTCCGAAATTTTATATTTTAGATCTGTCGGCGCAATCAATATCTATGACCATGCCAAATTTCAGCTCTGTAGTACCAAGGATCTTATATTAGTAAATATATTCTTATTAATCCCAACAGTGTTTGGCACTTGGTCGACTATTACTCGCAAACTTAAAGGACCAAGTTATGTGTGATAGTTTTCCTTTTAATTTCGTTATATAATCTACCAACGTGAATTTTTCCACATTTTTAGAAACAACGGTTTAGCAGGTAGAGGGGGGGGACACTTGTGTTTGACAAACATTTTCACTTTAAAAATGTATATTTCGCAAACGGAGTGCTGAATCGAAAAACGTTCTTAGTAAACCCCTTCTATCTTTTAATATGCTATCCTATGACACCCCACTCAAAAATATTGGCGAGAAAAAAAAAATTCATCACCCTTTCACGTCTATGGGAGACACCCGAAAAAAATTTTTGTTCTAAGATTTTACTCTACAGTTCTGTCGGCGTGATTCATATGTATAATCATGCCAAGTTTCAGCTCTGTAGTACCAAGGGTTTCTTAGGAAACCCGCGGACAGACGGACAGACGGACAGACGGACATGGCGAAACTATAAGGGTTCGTAGATTACTACGGAACCCTAAAAAGGGACCGATAAACATAATATTGGGGGCCCAAGAATACAGCAAACTGCTACGAAGTGGATTACAAAATATACAAGACGGAATAATCGCACAAAACATGAATTCGGATGGATTTTATCCGGGATTTGTAATAAGACTGAGAGCAAACTAAAAATCTTGAGTATGTGCTCACGTGCTGAAGAAATACAACATATAAACAAAGTTTGGGAACTGGAAGAAGTAACCGAAAAAAATCACTTATCTACCAGCGAACAGGTTTACGAAAACCCTTACAAAGAAACAACGGAACTCAGAGGGTACATATACCGTGAGGTTACCGTTCGAAAACCACAGTGTAGACTACGGAAATACCCGTAAAAAATCTGCCTCTAGACTAATACATCAAGAATGGAAGTTTGCCACTGATAAAAAATTACAAGAAAAATTCCAAGAAATTCATAACAACTATCTGAAAACGGGGCATATCAGAAAGGTGCACCCGGCAAACATGAAATCACATGGAATCGAGCCCAGTAAGCTACAGCCATCATATCTGTGGTGGAATGGCCCAGAACGGCTCAAAAACAACCAAATACCATTTACCATAAAATTACCGGAAAATTGTGAGAAAATAAAAAGATCTAACCATAGAACTATCACAAGTACAGATAGTAACGACGTATGGAAGAGATTCAGCAATTTCCTAAAAATGATACGAGTATTCTCGTATTGTTACAGATTTGCTCGCAAACAGAAAATAGACACACCATTAACATGCGAGAAAATAAAGCAAACAAAGAAACAAATTGTGCTCCTTACTCAAGAAGAAACGTCCACAGATGAGTACAGCACTATTAAAAATGGACAGGCGTTAAAGAAAAGAAACAAACTTACAAGTCTGGATCCATTTATCGATTTGTTGCGAGTGGGCGGCAGATTAAAAAACTCAAACTTAGAGTACGACCAAAACCAACCTCAACTCCTGCCAAGTAAACACCACATGACGTCACTCGTCACTCAGGGCGCACATCAAAAATCCATGCACGGTGGAAATGTAGTGGCTTTGGCGTACATACGTCACAGATATAACATCATTGAAGGCAGAAAAGGCATGAGAAATCATGTCACAAAATGCGTCAAATGCAATAATTGAGTTGTAACATTACAAAAACCATCAGGCGCAACTCAGACAAGGTTTATACCTATACATACTCTGATTCCTCTTCCAATACCAAGTTCTACAAGTGAACGAAGCAGTAGTACAGTACAAGCTAATGTAGTGCAAACAGAGAAAAGAACACTCCCAAACAAATGGGAAAGAAAGGGAAACCTACCAAAAATCAAATCAAAACTATTAATTGGGCTACTTGCTGTACTACAAATAGTTAGTACAGGAATATGTTCATATACTCTGAAAAATATGAAACCGGGGTTCTATGTCGAGCAAATAGGAACGGTGAATGTGGACAGAGGAACATTCCGTATCAAAACTAATTACAAATGAGAAAACCTAGAAAATTACCTAGCAAAAATTAAAACTGCAACGTCACGGTTCCAACAGTTTTGTAAACAAGCTGAGATACTTACAAAAACCCACTGTCTAAAATTCCAACACTATCTACTAAAAGAACAATCAAAGTACGAAAAAACCAAAGAATATCTGGTAGACGTCAATCAAACTAAAAAGAAAAGAGGATTACTAGGTCAATTCCTAACCTCAGTCTTTGGCGTCAACGATGAAGTCTACAAAGACATAGATACACTAAACAAAAACCAAGAAAACTTATCGAAGAAAACAAACCAACAAACAAAATTCATGATCTCGACTATAACACAGGTTAACAGTACAGAAGAAAGAATAAGAAATAAACTAAATAAATATGAAACAAAACTTAACCAGGTTATAGACTACTTAAATTCAGTTAACAACTGGTACTCAGCTGTTGATAGCAACAAAATAAATATCCAAATACTTCAAACGTATGAACTAGCAAACAATTACATAAAAGAAATAAACTATCACTACAATGGCTTACTAGAGATATACCACTCCAAAGCCACAGTATACAGCATTTTAATACCAAAAAATATCAGTGAAATAATAACCACTGCAAACAAAAAATTACCTACTAATCTAAAAATCGTACAACAATTTTTGTTAGATACCAAAATCGCGGAAAATCAAACTCATATACAAGTTTACGCTTACTTTCCAATACAAGAGGTGACAAAGTACACGTTTATATACGTCACTCCGATTCCAAAGAAAAACAATGATGAGTCATTCCAAACAATAACTATACCAAACGCATACATCGGCCTAGATTACAATAATGAGTTATATTTCGAATTAAATCATAACGAGTTTCAAAATTGCATTCATAGGCTGTCCCACTTTATTTGCTTTCCGGTGGCGGTGAAGAACATGCAATTAAACGAAAATTGCATCGTTGCTCAATTATTTAAAAATAACACAATAAATAACTGCAAAACCAACCGTTTCCAAATAAATAGCAATATAGCTTGGAAACAACTACATATGCAAAACACGTGGTTATTTATGGTCAAGGACCACGTCACGGCATCAGTTATGTGTAACGGCCAGCGTACAGAAATTGAGCTTTCAAATGTCGGGGTTATACGTATCTCCGACGACTGTATCTTAAAAACTAAAAACATTATATTAACTGCCAAAAGTACTAATTCCGTACAAATTAGTGCTTCCTATTTAAAACCTTTAGATTTCTCTTTTAACTCTACGTTAAATAAACATTCAAACGAAATTCCGTCAAAGGACGAAATTATAGAAAGTTCTAAAGATATTTACGAGCACATTATTAACAAGGAAAAAACACTACATACGCAATTAAATTAAATTACAACTAGCGCAGTGTTTTCAGTTGTTATTATAATTACTATTTTATTAACATTACGTTACGGTCCCCAGATTGTAAGACGGGTTGGAGTCAAAGTAAAACGCCACCGCACCTTTCAACAAGCGGAACCGGCAGCAGAACTACAACAAATCCAACCCCCCAGCATCACACGAGCGGCAGCGCAACCAGCGGCACCAACCAGAAGCCAACGACCGCCAGCCGCCAGCCGCGGACAAACGTATAGCGTGCCCATCAAACCGGCTACGAAACAACAAGAGATAGAACTCTATGAGATGGAATCCTGCTCTTGAGTCGCGCCAGAATGTCCAAAGTAACCTTTGAACATGCGCACGCTGCAGTTCCGAAATGAGGACTTTGATTTGCAACGCTGCGATCTCATCAACACTGACGCGCGGAGAAAAGGAAAACGTCGCAGTTTACACTCCCACCACCACATTTAAATATAAGAAAATCTAAATATATAAAACTCAAAGGTGACTGACTGACATAGTGATCTATCAACGCACAGCCTAAACCACTGGACGGATCGGGCTGAAATTTGGCATGCAGGTAGATGTTATGACGTAGGCATCCGCTAAGAAAGGATTTTTATCAATTCTTTCCCCAAGGGGATGAAATAGGGAATGAAAGTTTGTATGAAACTTTGTCAATTTTAAACCGATCGGGCTGAGACTTTGCATGCATAAAGCTACTATGACGTAGGCCTCCTCTAAGTATGGATTTTGATAAATTCAACCCCTAAAGGGAGATATATTCCACCCCTAAGGGGATAAAATAGGTGATGAAAGTTTGTATAAAATCTTCTTAGATTTTCAACTGATTGAACTGAAATTAAAAATTGGAGCTACTATGATGAAGACGTTCGCTTAAATTGGATTTTGATAAATTCAACCCCCATGGGGATAAATGGAGGATGTAAATGTATTAGTTTGAACCTATCAGTACCTAATGGAACGAATAAATTAAGACGAACAAAATCATCCGAATTAAGACGAACAAAAAATCCTGAATTACTTACTAATTGATCAACGCCCAGCCCAAACTCTTAGACCTAGAAAGCTGAAGTTTGACAAAAAAGTGTCTTTTATAAAGTAGGCAACCACTAAGAAAGGATTTTTTGAAATTCAACCCATAAAATGGTGGAATGGGGCTTCAAAGTTTACAAATTTGGTGAATCGAATCCCTTTTATGGGTTGAATTTTAAAAAATCCTTTCTTAGTGGTTGCCTACTTTATAAAAGACACCTTTTTCTACTTTTTATACATGAGGAAAAAAAAAATTTGGGCATTTTGGCTCAAAACATCGTAAAGATATACCTTAAAGCAAATAAACGGACACATTTTTCGCGATTTTTCGAAAATCATCCCCTAAGGAAATCGTCCTTAGGTTTTGGGTAAAATAAAATTGAAAATGCAAGGTCCTGAATCAGTTACTGATTTATCATCGCCCAGCTTAAGCCATTGGACTTAGCGAATTGAAATTCTACAAAAAGGTATACATTTAGGCAAGGAATAAGAAAGGATTTTTTTGAAATTTGAACCCTGAAATGGCTGTTTAAAGTGTGTATAGAGAAAAAACATAATGAACGTACATAAATTACGTATCTTTTAAACAAATTAACGAATATATGTTTTTCAAATTTTTGAAAATATGAAAAAAATCACCGTACTAGAACATACGACGAAATTAAAAGGAAAACTATCACACAAAGGTTTGCCGTTCAAGTTTGCGAGTAATAGTCTACCAAGTCCCAAACGTTGTTGGGATTAATAAGAATATATTTACTAATATAAGATCCTTGGTACTACAGAGCTGAGATTTGGTATGGTCATACATATTGATTGCGCTGACAGATCTTAAAAAATAAAATGATGGAAAAAAAAATCGGGTCTTTCCCATACACGTGAAAGGGCGATGGATATTTTTTCTCGCCCCGCAGTTATCATCGAGTGATAGAAGGCATTTCCTAATAACGTTTTTCGATTCAACAATCCGTTTGCGAAACATTAATTTTTAATAATTAAAAAAATGTGGAATAATTCACGAAGGTAGCATATATGACGAAGTTTACTCGAATCCAAAATGGCTTCCATACAAGGTTCCACGTTTTAAATGCAGCAGTTCAATATTATTCCTAAAACAATAATATAGTTATAAAAAAAATTTGCGCATTCATTATTATTCTTAACAATAATATTGTCGCTAACAAAAACAATTTTTGCGGTCGCTTCGCTCGCACTTTACTTACTTTCATTGTGTTGTATTATTCTGTTGTACTTAGGCCAAAACTAAAGTTATTTCTGAAGTAATCATCGGGAAACTTTTCCCATTAGTATAATCGAGGTGCAACTAAATAGTGGTTGTGTTTTTCATATTATCCAAAATGCAAAAAAGCTTTAGTGCATAATATTATGTATTCAATATTTACTTCAATATTCATTTAATATTTACTGTGGTTAAGTGACTCCTGACAGAGTTTTGTTATTTGTGTAGTCATTATGGGGTTACTACAAATTCATGTTAGTTGTTGTACGAGTAGTAACTTTTTTAATGTATACCAAATTGTTTTTTTATTCGATGAATTTTTTTTTCTCGCCTATATCATCAAGGGAGGAATAGTAGGATTGATTTTTAAAAGATGGGAGTTTACTAAGATCGATTTTAGATTCAGCACTCCGTTTGTGAAAAATTCATTTCTATAGTAAAATGATTTGTCAAACACAAGTATCCCTCTACCAACTAAATGGTTGTTTCTAAAAATGTGAAAAAATCATAAGTTGGCCCTTCAAGTTTGCGAATAATAGTCGACCAAGTGCCAAGCGTTGTTCGGAATAATAAGAATATATTTTCTAATATTAGATCCTTGGTACTACAGAGCTTAAATTTGGTATGGTCATACATATTGATTGCGCTGACAGATCTAAAATATAAAAAAACCGGTCAAGAGCGTGTCGGGCCACGTGCATTGTAGGGTTCCGTAGCAGCATGGTTCAAATATGCAGCTGGCTTCTTAATTCTACAAGCATATTATCATAGTTTATGTTAAAATCCCAAATACTATACTTAGTATCATAAACAAATGTATTAAAAAGTTTGGCCTAAATATAACAGAATGGAAGTGTTTAATGCGCGAGCGAAGCGAGCGCGACTTTTTTTTTGTGACAATTTTATTGTAAGGAATAATATAATAATATCAAGCTAAGCAGGTGTATATTTTTAATGTCGTTTTCGTAATTAGCACCCACAAAAACCTATTAAACGACACCTGAAGTGTCAATATGTTACAGCTTGGCTTTCGGCTCGCCTCACTTTTAGCGTGGAACCTTGTATGTCAACCATTTTTGATTAGGGTACACTTCGTCGTAAATGCTACCCTCGTGAATTATTCCACATTTTTTTTCATTATACAAATTAATGTTTCCTAAACGGATTGCTGAATCGAAAAACGTTTGTAGTAAACCCCTTCTATCTTTTAAAAAGCTATCCTATGATAACGCACTCGATGATATCGGCTAGAAAAAAAACCATCGCCCATTCACGTTAATGGGAAACACACGAAAACATTTTTTTTCTACCATTTTTAGGGTTCCGTAGTAATCTACGAACCCTTATAGTTTCGCCATGTCCGTCTGTCCGTCTGTCCGTCTGTCCGTCTGTCCGTCTGTCCGTCTGTCCGCGGGTTTCCTAAGAAACCCTTGGTACTACAGAGCTGAAACTTGGCATGATTATACATATGAATCATGCCGACAGAACTGTAGAGAAAAATTTTAGAAAAAAAATTTTTTTCGGGTGTCTCCCATAGACGTGAAAGGGCGATGATTTTTTTTTCTCGCCAATATTTTTGAGTGGGGTGTCATGGGATAGCATATTAAAAGATAGAAGGGGTTTTCTAAGAACGTTTTTCGATTCAGCACTCCGTTTGCGAAATATAAATTTTTAAAGTGAAAATGTTTGTCAAACACAAGTGTCCCCCCCCTCTACCTGCTAAACGATTGTTTCTAAAAATGTGGAAAAATTCACGTTGGTAGATTATATAACGAAATTAAAAGGAAAACTATCACACATAACTTGGTCCTTTAAGTTTGCGAGTAATAGTCGACCAAGTGCCAAACACTGTTGGGATTAATAAGAATATATTTACTAATATAAGATCCTTGGTACTACAGAGCTGAAATTTGGCATGGTCATAGATATTGATTGCGACGACAGATCTAAAATATAAAATTTCGGAAAAAACATTTTGTCGGGTGTTTCCCATACACGTGAAAGGGCGATGGATTTTTTTTATCGCCGATACCATCGAATTGAATGTCATAGGATAGATTTTTAAAATATAGAAGGTGTTTACTAAGAACGTTTTTCGATTCAGCACTCCGTTTGAGAAAAAAATATTTTTGAAGTGAATTTTTTTGTTAAAAACAAGTGTCCGGGGGGGACACTACCAGCTAAACAGTTGTTTCAAAAATGTGAAAAAATTCACGGTTATAGAATATACAACGAAATTAAAAGAAAAACTATCACACATAAGTTGGCCCTTCAAGTTTGCGAGTAATAGTCGACCAAACGTTTTTGGGATTAATAAGAATATGTTTACAAGGTTCCACGCTAAAAGTGAGGGGAGGTCGAAAGCCAAACTGTAACATATTGACATTTTAGGTGTCGTTAAATAGTTTTTTGGGGGTGTTAATTACGAAAATGAGATCAAAATTATTTTAACAGCAGGTTGATATTATTTCTAACAGTAATATCGCCGTAAAAAAAAAAAAATTCGCCCTTCAAGTTTGCGAGTAATAGTCGACCAAACGTTTTTAGGGTTCCGTAGTAAGCTACGAACCCTTATAGTTTCGCCATGTCCGTCTGTCCGTCTGCCCGTCTGTCCGTCTGTCCGTCTGTCCGTCTGTCCGCGGGTTTCCTAAGAAACCCTTGGTACTACAGAGCTGAAACTTGGCATGATTATACATATGAATCATGCCGACAGAACTGTAGAGTAAAATTTTAGAAAAAAATGTTCTTTCGGGTGTCTCCCATAGACGTGAAAGGGCGATGAATTTTTTTTTTCTCGCCAATATTTTTGAGTGGGGTGTCATGGGATAGCATATTAAAAGATAGAAGGGGTTTTCTAAGAACGTTTTTCGATTCAGCACTCCGTTTGAGAAAAAAATATTTTTGAAGTGAATTTTTTTGTTAAAAACAAGTGTCCGGGGGGGACACTACCAGCTAAACAGTTGTTTCAAAAATGTGAAAAAATTCACGGTTATAGAATATACAACGAAATTAAAAGAAAAACTATCACACATAAGTTGGCCCTTCAAGTTTGCGAGTAATAGTCGACCAAACGTTTTTGGGATTAATAAGAATATGTTTACAAGGTTCCACGCTAAAAGTGAGGGGAGGTCGAAAGCCAAACTGTAACATATTGACATTTTAGGTGTCGTTAAATAGTTTTTTGGGGGTGTTAATTACGAAAATGACATCAAAATTATTTTAACAGCAGGTTGATATTATTTCTAACAGTAATATCGCCGTAAAAAAAAAAAATCGCCCTTCAAGTTTGCGAGTAATAGTCGACCAAACGTTTTTAGGGTTCCGTAGTAATCTACGAACCCTTATAGTTTCGCCATGTCCGTCTGTCCGTCTGTCCGTCTGTCCGTCTGTCCGTCTGTCCGTCTTTCCGTCTGTCCGCGGGTTTCCTAAGAAACCCTTGGTACTACAGAGCTGAAACTTGGCATGATTATACATATAAATCATGCCGACAGAACTGTAGAGTAAAATCTTAGAAAAAAATTTTTTTTCGGGTGTCTCCCATAGACGTGAAAGGGCGATGAATTTTTTTTTTCTCGCCAATATTTTTGAATGGGGTGTCATAGGATAGCATATTAAAAGATAGAAGGGGTTTTCTAAGAACGTTTTTCGATTCAGCACTCCGTTTGCGAAATATAAATTTTTAAAGTGAAAATGTTTGTCAAACACAAGTGTCCCCCCCCTCTACCTGCTAAACGGTAGTTTCTAAAAATGTGGAAAAATTCACGTTGGTAGATTATATAACGAAATTAAAAGGAAAACTATCACACATAACTTGGTCCTTTAAGTTTGCGAGTAATAGTCGACCAAGTGCCAAACACTGTTGGGATTAATAAGAATATATTTACTAATATAAGATCCTTGGTACTACAGAGCTGAAATTTGGCATGGTCATAGATATTGATTGCGCCGACAGATCTAAAATATAAAATTTCGGAAAAAACATTTTTTCGGGTGTTTCCCATACACGTGAAAGGGCGATGGATTTTTTTTATCGCCGATACCATCGAATTGAATGTCATAGGATAGATTTTTAAAATATAGAAGGGGTTTACTAAGAACGTTTTTCGATTCAGCACTCCGTTTGAGAAAAAGATATTTTTGAAGTGAATTTTTTTGTTAAAAACAAGTTTCCGGGGGGGACACTTCCAGCTAAACAGTTGTTTCTAAAAATGTGAAAAAATTCACGGTTATAGAATATACAACGAAATTAAAAGAAAAACTATCACACATAAGTTGGCCCTTCAAGTTTGCGAGTAATAGTCAACCAAACGTTTTTGGGATTAATAAGAATATGTTTACAAGGTTCCACGCTAAAAGTGAGGGGAGGTCGAAAGCCAAACTGTAACATATTGACATTTTAGGTGTCGTTAAATAGTTTTTTGGGGGTGTTAATTACGAAAATGACATCAAAATTATTTTAACAGCAGGTTGATATTATTTCTAACAGTAATATCGCCGTAAAAAAAAAAATTCGCGCTCGCTTCGCTCGCGAATTTTATACTTACATTCGGTTGTAATTAGACCAAAACAAAAATTATTTCCCAAATTACAAACTCTTTAATAATACATTTGTTTTTCTACGAACCCTTATAGTTTCGCCATGTCTGTCTGTCCGCAGGTTTCCTAAGAAACCCTTGGTAGCACAGAGCTGAAATTTGGCATGGTCATACATACAAATCTTTGTGGTGACAAATCTAAAAAATAAAATGGTGGAAAAAAAATGTTTTCGTGTGTTTCCCATTAACGTGAATGGGCGATGGTTTTTTTTCTAGCCGATATCATCGAGTGCGTTATCATAGGATAGCTTTTTAAAAGATAGAAGGGGTTTACTACAAACGTTTATCGATTCAGCAATCCGTTTAGGAAACATTAATTTTTATAACGAAAAAAAATGTGGAATAATTCACGAGTGTAGCATTTACGACGAAGTGTACCCTTATCCAAAATGGTTGACATACAAGGTTCCACGCTAAAAGTGAGGCGAGCCGAAAGCCAAGCTGTAACATATTGACATATCAGGTGTCGTTTAATAGGTTTTTGTGGGTGCTAATTACGAAAACGACATTAAAAATATACACCTGCTTAGCTTGATATTATTATATTATTCCTTACAATAAAATTGTCGCAAAAAAAAAAATTCGAGCTCGCTTCGCTCGCGCATTAAACACCTCCATTCTATTATATTTAGGCCAAACTTTTTAATACATTTGTTTATGATACTAAGTAGGTATAGTATTTGGGGATTTTAACATCAACTATGACAATATGCTTGTAGAATTAAGAAGCTAGCTGCATATTTGAACCATGCTGCTACGGAACCCTACAATGCGCGTGGCCCGACACGCTCTTGGCCGGTTTTATTTTTTAGATTTGTCACCACAATGAATAGGTATGTATGACCATGCCAAATTTCAGCTCTGTGCTACCAAGGGTTTCTTAGGAAACCTGCGGACAGACAGATATGGCGAAACTATAAGGGTTCGTAGATTACTACGGAACCCTAAAAACAAATGTATTATTAAAGAGTTTGTAATTTGGGAAATAATTTTTGTTTTGGTCTAAATGCAACCGAATGTAAGTATTAAATTCGCGAGCGAAGCGAGCGCGAATTTTTTTTGTTGTTTTTTTTTTACGGCAATATTACTGTTAGAAATAATATCAACCTGCTGTTAAAATAATTTTGATGTCATTTTCATAATTAACACCCCCAAAAAACTATTTAACGATACCTAAAATGTCAATATGTTACAGTTTGGCTTTCGACCTCCCCTCACTTTTAGCGTGGAACCTTGTAAACATATTCTTATTAATCCCAAAAACGTTTGGTCGACTATTACTCGCAAACTTGAAGGGCCAACTTATGTGTGATAGTTTTTCTTTTAATTTCGTTGTATATTCTATAACCGTGAATTTTTTTACATTTTTAGAAACAACTGTTTAGCTGGTAGTGTCCCCCCCGGAAACTTGTTTTTAACAAAAAAATTCACTTTAAAAATATTTTTTTCTCAAACGGAGTGCTGAATCGAAAAACGTTCTTAGTAAACCCCTTCTATATTTTAAAAATCTATCTTATGACATTCAATTCGATGGTATCGGCGAGAAAAAAAAATCCATCGCCCTTTCACGTGTACGGGAAACACCCGAAAAAATGTTTTTTCCAAAATTTTATATTTTAGATCTGTCGGCGCAATCAATATCTATGACCATGCCAAATTTCAGCTCTGTAGTACCAAAGATCTTATATTAGTAAATATATTCTTATTAATCCCAACAGTGTTTGGCACTTGGTCGACTATTACTCGCAAACTTGAAGGACCAACTTATGTGTGATAGTTTTCCTTTAAATTTCGTTATATATTCTACCAATGTAAATTTTTTCACATTTTTAGAAACAACTGTTTAGCAGGTAGAGGGGGGGACACTTGTGTTTGACAAACATTTTCACTTTAAAAATTTATATTTCGCAAACGGAGTGCTGAATCGAAAAACGTTCTTAGTAAACCCCTTCTATCTTTTAATATGCTATCCTATGACACCCCACTCAAAAATATTGGCGAGAAAAAAAAAATTCATCGCCCTTTCACGTCTATGGGAGACACCCGAAAAAAATTTTTTTCTAAGATTTTACTCTACAGTTCTGTCGGCGTGATTCATATGTATAATCATGCAAAGTTTCAGCTCTGTAGTACCAAGGGTTTCTTAGGAAACCCGCGGACAGACGGACAGACGGACAGACGGACAGACGGACAGACGGACATGGCGAAACTATAAGGGTTCGTAGATTACTACGGAACCCTAAAAAATATAAAAAATAGTTTTATTTCAGGCATGGCTTATTTACGCAGCGAATTTAAGCAATACAGCATTAATCTTTATCCAATTAAGAACCTTAAGTACATTGTGCATTTAGTATAGATCAATATGGCCCTTTACAGTATTTAATTTAAATTAATATTTTGCCTATGCCTATAAATAACGCGTCGAAGGCCGCGCTTCGCCCTATAGCACTTTATGATTAGCAGCAATCGTACGCGTCTGTCTGTTACGATTTCACGCCTAAAATTCTGAACCAGTTTTGATGAAATCTGGTACAGAGATAGATTAGACCTTGGGAAAGGACATAGGTTTCATTTTATACCACAACTGGGCACGATATAACCGTAGTCCACGCGGGCGAAGCCGCGGGCGGAAAGCTAGTAATGTATAAATAGCATAAGTTTTTGTTAATATATTGATTATCAACTGGCAGTCAAGTTTGAATCATGTCCTGCACCCCGAAGTACCCAGAACCCTCTGGAAGAGCTGCCATTGAATTTCCTACTACCCAGTGGATGAGCCGTAGTTCCTTGATGCTTCCAGCATCCTCTCACTGTGGCCAAGACACCCTTAGCCGTCAGTATATCGGTCTTGTGAGCCTGCTTGATCGGCAGTGAGAAAACCATTCCCTGCGCACATCGCACGACGTGCGCACCCCCTTTCCTTCCCCCCTTCCGCCTGTTACCTTAGGTCTCCGGTAACAGACATCCTGTTCTACTCACTACATTCACATACAGCGTTAGGTAGGGATTAGGGACCCCTGAGGTCTTAGGATTGCACCCATACCGTTAGGGAGTTAGGTGTTAGGGTCCTAGGGATCAGAGTAGCTCTCTCTACTTAACGTTTTGTTGTGTGCAGTTGGCAGTTATTACAACCTTACAGTACCTCACCACACTCTACCCCGTTAAATATACTCGCGACACACTTTACAGGAACACGTTGTAATAGCCGACAACTGTACAATAAGACTTTTAATCTAAAAAAACACCTTCTAACCAGATTCATCACATGACTTTCAAAGCGCAGCAAACTATCAAGAGTAAGTCCCAAATTTTTGGGCCTTATCCACACGACCTATTGACTGCCCTGATACTGTGATCAGGGGTGACTGATTAATGATTTTGGTTACCAGGGTACGATTTCCGAGCACCATAAATTTTTATTTGGTCGGATTGAGCAGAAGAGCATTTTGTGCTGACCAGTCGGCTATCCTATCCAGATCCTGTGAAATCATTTCTTGTGCAGAGACTAACTCGTTGAGAGGATTGGATATATATAACTGTATATCATCGGCGTAACAGTGGTAGCGACAGTTTTTAATAACATTTACCATATCGGCAGCGTATATGGCGAAAAGTAACGGCCCCAAGATTGAGCCCGTTATTAATAACGTTCGAAACCCCTTCAGAGGATCCTATAGTCGTCACAGCCCGATGCACGAAGGTCATGCTAGACGATAGGATCCTTAAAATGTCTGACACGATATCTAAAGTTTCTTCCGGTGACATAGCCTTCGAGTCCTGGGAGGTGCCAAACATATCATGGATTAATGGAGTTCCTGGATGCAGTAAAACAACCTGGGTGGTAAACCGTTTTGAGGCAGAACAAAACTTGGTAGTCACAACTACAACCGAAGCGGCAAAAGACCTTAGAGACAAACTTGTGAGCCATATAGGAGCTGTCGCCAGAACCAAGGTGCGAACTCTTGCATCCGTTCTAGTTAATGGTTTTAGAGAACCGAGCAAGGACAGATGCAGGAGACTCATGGTGGACGAAGCACTCATGAACCACTTTGGAGCTGTTATTATGGCTGCCCAAATTGTCAAGGCTAACGAGTTGTTGCTGATCGGTGATAGAAACCAACTACCCTATATTGACCGACACAATCTTTTCCCTTTAAAATACAGCCGGCCCGATCTAATTTGTAACATTACGCAGGAGCTTCTGTGCACCCATAGAAACCCTCTCGACGTAGCATTTGCCCTTAGAGAAGTCTACAGTGGCATTTACTCGTCGAAACTTTGTACGCACTCCTTAAAACTTGAAAGGTATACGGATGCTCAAATCGATCGAACCCAGTCCGAAACCCTGTACCTTGTGCATACACAGGTAGAAAAGAGATCCCTACAAAACGAGGGATACGGATCGGGTACCGGGTCACGCATCCTCACCATACACGAGGCTCAGGGATTGACGTACAAAAAGGTGGTGATTGTGTGCACAACAACGACCAGGCAGGAGCTACACGACAGTATCCCTCATGCTGTGGTTGCCATATCGCGCCATACCGCCAGCTGTAAATATTATGCGGATGATGGTAACGATGCGATAGGCAGATTCATCAAAGAAGCAGAGGCGGCTGGCAGGGAAAAAGTGGTCAATTACAACCTCAGAATGGCGATCAAAAGTCGAGACA